>NXFV01000107.1:0-70099 GCA_002803225.1 Gamarada debralockiae
GATTCAGACCTCATATCTATAGTACATCAAACAGTCGGTTTACGAACAGTTTACGGACAGATTTTACCGTTATTGGTCGTATTCCTGTTCCTTCAGGATTATTCCTTCAAGGCCTCCTGACACCTGAACCTAGGCTTGTTACACCATAGATATCACCGTACCTTCTAGGCTTACCAACACACCCAGCCAACAAGAACATAACTGCGGAGTTTGCACCAGAGATTTATGGCGTTAAGGATCTGGCTGAGGAGTTGAGAAGTGTTCTTTTTGCAGTCGAGAGCTGGTACCTTTCATGGGAACCTACAAAGACCGCAGCGTCATGTATAGAGGAATGATCAATGTATTCAACAAGGCAATCAGCAGTGTGGAAATGGAGGCGCAGGTAAATGCTTGAGGTGAGACCTTGGCATCAGCATAGTATAGCGTACTGTTGGCACCTTTGATGTGAGTTTTGTTCTTTGCCTTTTTGCTAGGGCGCGTCATGGGGCCCCATGGTGCCTCAAGTGACCCTTGGAACTGCTCCATGTGTCGATCTGACCCGCGGTGGGGAAGGAGAGGTCAAACCGGCCTATGTGGGCCCCTAAAGCGGTGGTGAACCGTCTTAGCTTTATATATAAGTATATGTGAGCTAATATTACACATACTTAAATATAAACAAACATAACTATATGTATTTCACACGTAAAAAAGTAAGTTATAGAATCCTATATATTACTTTATACTCTTTATATTAAGTACATGTGACTAGATTCGTATGTAAGATAGCTTGAATCCGATTATTTCGAGAGCTCTTGATCTCAGCTCATAAATTCTCGAGTCTTAGGCTCTTTAAGCTCTTTAAGCTCTCTTGATGCCTTGTGCTCGTATTCAGGTTGTTTTAATCTCGCTTATGCCTTGATTAGTAGCTAAGACTCTCTTGATAGACTAGGCTTATCTTAAGCCAAGGAGTAAAACACTCTATTAAAAGCAAGCCACTTAGAGCTTTCCTATCTTGCTGCAAGTGATATGATTTAGGATTCAAACCCAAGAGTCTAGAAGAAGAAGAAAGAGAGAGAGCTTTGAAAATCAAGCTTAAAATCAGGTTAAACTTAATCATGTGTGT
This sequence comes from Gamarada debralockiae, assembly GCA_002803225.1. Lineage (NCBI taxonomy): Eukaryota > Fungi > Ascomycota > Leotiomycetes > Helotiales > Hyphodiscaceae > Gamarada > Gamarada debralockiae. The sequence continues at coordinate 1,103 of NXFV01000107.1, forward strand.
ATTAATTTCTATAGTATAAGATAAAAAAAAGTAAATAGAATATAAAAAAGAAGAGAAGAAATACTTCTATAAGATCGTTTAAAAAGCTAGAGATAAAAGAGCTTCTATATTAGAGAGCGTGTGTGGATCACGTGCGTTAGCCCTATAATCCACCCGCATATGGTGAACCATAGGTTCTGGTATACTATAGTGGAATGCGTGTTAAACACATGGTTGCTTGGGTCTAACTTCCCCTCGACCCGGCCCACAGTTCAGACCCATACCGCGGTGCACCGCAAACCACGGCGCACCATGACGCGCCCTAGTCTTCCTCTCGGACCACTGGGGACCAGCGCGCCAGTCAATCTTTTCTCGAAATATCAATCTTTCAAAGCAGAAGTCACCATAACCCATGTCGTAGGAAAGCCTCTCGTTCATGACCATGGCGGTGGAGGTTGGGGGTTGGGAGGGATCTTCACCTGTGGGGAAAGCCATGTTGGTGAATATCGGTGGATGGTGATCGTTGACGAGAGTTGAAGGATTATATCGCGAAAGGAGTTTCAAATTCGAAGAAGAAATACCGAGGACATTACGTTGTAGAAATTCACTTCGGAAAAAGCGTGAAATTTGAAGTACCGAAAACCAACGCATTTGGCAGTTACTTTGGCAGAAAGAGAAACTCGAATTTGGATTTGGCGGGAAGGTGGCTGGTGTCCCTATCTTGAATCAGCAAACTAATTTGAGGAGATCTAGATTTATGAAACCTGCTAGAGTAAGTTCTTTGATTGGTGACATGGAGAGAATAATTCAGATCTTATATTGCAATATCTACGGTACAGGTTTCCCATACAGAAAGCTTGAATCAAGGACGTCCCAACCCAGAAACTGCCACGTAACTCCTAGGAACATCCCTCAAACGTGCTCGTGGTCATTATCTTGGTCATTACCATCATTTTCACTACCTTCGTCTTTATCCTCATTAAAGCTGTCTTCCGAAACTCTATACACAAGTCCTATTCCTCCTTGGCCGCCATCATATGCGCCTATACTCTCCATCCTCTGGCTTCTTCTCTTTCAATGCTTTCCTCCACACTAAACTCGCTTCTGCTGGACGCAGCACCTCCTATATCCACTAACTGCACAAACTTTGACCCCTTCCCATTGGGCTTGGTATTATATTCAATAGAATATGACGTCGTGTGCTGGATCCCACTGGCTAGGTTCTGGGTGATCCGTCCACCCGCAGGCGGTGGTCCTGTAGCGAGTCCCGTACTATGCTCGTAGGAGCTACCAAGAATTTGAGGAAAGAAGAACGTGAGAAGAACTCGGATAGAAGGCATGCATGCACAGATGACGCCAATGTTTACCTCAACAATGGACCAGTACCCAATAGAGTAGTAATCATCTATCTCATGTTAGCATTGCTTCTGGTCCCAACACTTTGAGTGAATGATATAACCATACATGTGGGATTAGTGGTATTCCTGAAGTGAACAAGCGACTGTAAGCGTAAAATGCTGACGGTCGTTACGCTATATTTTGGGTAAATCTATGTTTTAGTTCACGAGTTTTGCTTTGAGAAGGCGAAAGGAGACAGGATGGGGTAGACATACAAGAAGCCAACACCAAACATGAGACCAACACTGAGTTTCTTCTTCCAATGAAGGTTGAGGTGCCGTATTTGATGTAAAGGCAGACTAAGCATCACAAAATCTATGATGATACCGGCGGCAGCAAGAGACCACGCTGGGCCGCTAGGGCTAAAACATTTTCCTGGTGCGCCATCCCATTGCCTCCAGTAATGATCGATTGGCATGCACTGAAAGGAGTCTACGCATACAAAGGTTATAGCTGTGAGGACAGAGACAACGATTAGGAACCAGGTTATCCGACGAAGGATTATGCCGGGGAAGATGCGCAGGTAGAAAAACAGGATTGAGGTTTTGGTGATTATCAAAATAGCTCCGTAGAGTATCTCCGCGAAAAAAAATTGCTGTGTAAACACATGAGCTTGACAGTCTCCAAGGAGAAAAGGGGAGAGACAAACGTGGAAGAAAATAATTATGTCTTCCAGAGGAATAGCCCATATGTCTTTTCCAAGGCGACCGATAGAAGCTATATAGCTCAAGGCTGTGAATGGTATTAGGAGGGCCTGAGACTTTTAGTAACCACTTAGGGTAGGGGAATGGTAGCACAAACAGCCGTGAAGATAATAGTCCAATCATCCCACCAAAAACCTCCACCCAGCGACTTGAACCTCGAGAAACACCTCAAGGCTACCGCACTTATAGCAAGTATTCCGCCAGTAGTCCCAAGAATCCCAATAACGCGACTGTGATCCCGGGGTTTTATTCCACAAAGAGTTGAGGTGATGTTCTTAGTCGCTTTCCAGCTATTAGCAAAGCTAAGAAGAATGTGCAAAATGGAGAAGAGGCCATACTAAGTCCTTCGTTGATCGTGCAGCTTCTAAATACGCAGCTTTCGACTTGTTCATTGAGCTTAGTATCGGTACACTGGCATGCTATGTCGGTGGCAGCACAGGTCGAATTTGAAAGACCGGAAAGCAGGCAGGTAAGCTAGATGCGGAACGCGGTCAGCATGCTCTTTGATTTGAGGTATAAGTTAAAGGAAAGAAGAACAAACTGCACAAGGAGGAAGACTGGCTATCGCAGTTGAAAGTGTCAAGTTGTCGGCTCTCGCCACTGGAAGGATCGCCAGGAGACAAGTAATGAGACCCAGGATGAGATTCATTATGTGCTGAACAAACCACCTAAAAGTGACGAGATAATTAACAATCACCGTTATTCACATGGGCGAGGAGTCGGATTTGGAGTTCTTTCATCAAACTCATTCGATCAATATTGCCAAAACGGCGGCCAGTGGTCCGGGAAGCAATTAAATCGAAAACCGACAGCTTGTTCTTGCATGCCCTGGGTCCATCCCTTCCCGCATTTGGGACCATTATCAGGTGATGGATAGGGGGTAGTAGGTTTCACAACTTCACGACACTAGCTCCTTACGGCATCCCTTTCCGGACGAACTCGAGGCGGCACAAGGAGCCACAAAAAGCGGGGTATATGGTGGCCAACGTGCATGAAACGTGGGGACAAGGTGATAAGGACGGACTTACATAACCTTTTGGTTTTGGATCCATGTCCCAAAAAGGGGCACAACCTGCGTGGGCTTAGCGAGTCCACTGGTCATGGTTGAACTGCAGAAAAAGAAGCGTTCTCGAACCATGCTCGGGCCTTCTGGAACTTTCTTAAAAGGTACATGAGCCACCAAACGCACAACAGACCAGCAACGCGGAATTTAGGTCCTTGCGCGGTATCCAATACAAAAGGCAAATAAGTCCTCTGGCCACTTGCCACTTATCAATTTCAGAATTTGTGGCGTCCCATTCTAGATTGGCAAGGGTCACACGCAGCATGTGTGGCGGCGTTTTGCAGGTACCTTACTTACTGTACAGTAGGTATAGACCAGCACGCTTTCTACCCGTCCTAAGGCCCTTGCGTCACCACTCCCTACTGTGCTACCTCGCTCTATCAATGCCGTCGCCATTATTTAGTTATTCTGAAGTTTCACTAGAGCATGACCTGCGAATTATAGAGCATATCTTTTGAAGTTGGAAGAAAGTTTACCTTTCAGTTCAAACCCCTAGGCCGCTCCAAAAGCCGTGCGTCGGAGTGAGGCATTTGTTACGGAGCATTGTTGCGAGTTAGCGGGAACAAAACGAGTTTTAACCCATGTCCGTGGCGCTTTTGGCGTTTTTGACAACACTTAGAGGGGTTAGCGGGCCCAATGCCAGAGCCAATCACGAAGCCGGCTCGGGGGGTTCGGCAAAGTGGGGTTAGCGTATCCAACACTCCGCAACATTACAGTTCAGTAGAACGTGGGGTGTTGTAACTCTCCGCGGAATATCCTAAAGAGTACCATATCCCTTGTTATAGCCTGAAACGACTTTACTATTTTAGGATTGATTTCACGCGTGTCACGTATGCCGGCGAAGGAACAACGAAAAGGCCGCAACTTGATATTTGAATGGCAAATAACTGGCAAGCAATATGATTCAATCCAAGAAATTTCAAACAAAAAAGTTTATATTGCAAGGAAAGATAAGCAATGAGGATCAAGGATCTCTGACATGAGTTTCAGAAAAGCTCCGGGTCAGGTGCGCTAATCTCTCCCGCTGCACTAGACTATTATGTACGACCTGGGACTTCCTCCTGGAAGTTCAGAAGAAGCAAGTAACTATCCGCGGACCCGGCCAAGCCCCGGAGGAAAGCAAAATACCAATGCTGAATGAAAGATTCCGTGTCTAAGCACTGTGCTCCTCTCCGTCTAAGTGTTTTCTGCATGTTGGTTGAATGAATTCATTGAGATAAAAGCGGATGATAGGTCCAAGGAGTTTAAGAGTCAGTTTTCGAGTAAGTTTTCACCATTGGGGAATCGCAAAAGTACGTACCAGAGCGTTGAAGAAAGTCCATGGTTAATTGTTGAACCATTGCCGAATATTCACTGAAACGGAGGAAGGAGATGTTTCGAAATTTCCAAAATTTCGAAGGCAACGCCTCATCTCCTCCTCAAATGCCGCTGCTGTCCTTGAGCTTCTAAGGACGTCGTGATCCCAGCCTGGAACTAAATACTTGTCCATCTCCGTTGGCTGGGGACGGAGTGTATCAGACATCCATGAGTGTTTGATCTTGGGATAATGGAGAGCATATAGCTTTTCTTGATATTCTTCTGCTTTCTTATCATCGTCATCATTGCCAAATAGCCTTTGGTCGACTGAAACTTAGCCCTCTGCTGATTTGAAGCTTTGTTGACCTTCATCTTCTGAAACACAGCCAAGTTCTCTCCAGACGAGAATGCAATAATGTCGATCACTCTTCTGGGTAGCAAGGAAGATTGTAAGTGATCTAGTTCCAATATCGTAGCAATATCGTGATATTAGCTAGGAAATCGGAGTCAATTCAGTTCTAGTTGAGAGCCACGTTGCTACATTGTGGACGTTACATAGTGAGGCGTCAAGTTATTGAATACAAGTGTTTAAGCGAGCTGCAATTCCGACAGTCCAATTTAGTGAACGATAATGGGAAAGAAACTCCCATGTTTGCTCATAAGAAATGAATTATTGGAAAGTTATTCTTTTACCTTCAAATTCCGATCATCGACACTCTTGTCAAGATTTTGGATCAACGGCACTCCCAGGGTCCCAGGAAGGATGGAGTTTCAAACACTCACTTGTTCCTAATGATTAATAAATCACTGGACATTACTCAAACACAGGACTAAGATGATTGCAATTTTTGACTCGCTGAAATTAACTCCATGAATGGGAATCTTTCGTCACAGCTAGTGCTTCCTGGAAAGTTCCATCTACACTTCTGAAAAGTGCAGAGGGCTTCCCGATTGCCCTGCAACTGCACATATACATTTGTGTGACATCTTGGTCTGCAATCTCCCGCAACGCAGCTCCTTACTCTTCAGGGCAGGAGCAGGAGCGCGAGCTGCCTCGTTGCTGACAGTTGAGAGCTGAAATATTTATCTCGGTTTGTTGGCAGAATCGGAGCGTGTCGGGCATTATGAACTCTCTTATCTTCGGGAAGTAATCCTGCTCCAGCTTATGAGAGCGCTCGGATTTTTCTGGATTCTTATCCTATCCGTATCCCAATCTTCAAGCTCAAAACTGTTGGCAGGTCTAAAAGGTACGGTGATATCTGAACGATTCTGAGAGGTCGTATATACTAGACCTTCTGTAAGACTGAGAGTATCGGGGTAGCCGCCGGTCAGGCCGAATAGCTATAGTCAGGAATAGTAGATATAAGGAGTAGGTTGAGCCTTGTAGAGAAGATGGTACGAATTGGAGATTTTTAAGCCTATTTGGGACTAGCGTCATATGCACCACAGTATCAGGGTACTCATAATAACAAAACCAGCCCCAGTCTAACTTAAATCTTTCTCTACTCTCAGCTTTGGGAATACTGCAAGGTAGCTCAAGTTCCCTGACCTTGCGACAGCTGCATGATTTCTTTTTTGGCCCCACCCTTGTAGATGCTTCAAACACAATATTGCTGAAAGTTATTCAATGCAGCAAATAAACCTTAAATTACTATAGCCCGCGTAAGAGTATGGAAGTTCAGACTTAGACGTTTCAGGCCTTTGTGGAGCCTTGCCCTCTCTGTAAGAAGAGGAAGAAGCTGACTTTCCTGCCATATTTCTTCGCAAACAACGAATGCCCTTCCCCAGAACGCATCCTAACTCTGGTCTAAACGACCCACTCACGTTTGAAACTGCCTGACAAACTCAATCATTGACCAGTCCTTAGGCCTTAAAGACAAAGACTTTCGGATCGTTCGCATCCTTGCAGGGGCCGTGACTTCGTAATGGCCGTTTCCTTACCGTGTTCTATGAGGATGTGGTAGTTTGGCATCAAAATGAGACCATTTATCTTTGAGAAATTTCGCCTGTGCTGCCTGTAGGTCCTGAGATAGCGGCTCCAACTTGACTCTTGATCTCCAATGCCTTCAAGCTAGCTGGGTATCTCAATTGGTGCTTGATGTACAAGGCAGTTTTCGTAGTGACCACTATATTCCTCATTAACACGTAGAGAAGGATACCAGTAAGGACTTTAAGCTTGATGTAGCTAGTGCCATCCACGTGGTGATGATCATAGAAAGGGCCAAGGAGGCGGCGAAATATGCTTTGCGAATCTCGATCGGAAGCGCGAAAAACAGAAACAAGCCTATCCTAATTAATATGTTAGCAAGAAGTCATTGAACTAAGAACGCGATCTTAACTTGCCTCCAAGTCTGAAGAGGCGAAAGCACTTGCCTTGCCTATTGACTGGCTTTCAAAAATCTCCTCCATTTCAGCGAATCAAGAATTGCAATCATTCTAAGTCTTCTCTAGTGATATCCGGGCTCTGTGAAGTAGAATGAGTGATTGAAGTTCGTGCCTTCTTAGAATCTACCTGACCTTCTGAATGAGCGATAAGAACCCCTAATCAATAAAAATGGAAAGCCAACTTGTAAGCTCTCAATCCCAATTCCCGACGAGTGAATATAATAGATTATGAAACCATGTAATGGAGTCGTAGCTAGCTGCCATGTCCGAACTTGTTTTCAGGGCCTTCTCACTTCTCTCATCAACACAACGAAGCACAAACAACGCGCCAACTCCTTATCTCAATCACCAAGATGAGTTTAACGAATGCGAGTAAAGGTAAGTTCATCACGTCCTTCATCTTCATGAGCTGGAGTCCCTTGGCTTGATGACCTTCGCGCTAACACATCACAGTACTCGTTCAGTCCCTGTTACTCCCTGCCAAGGATCCTTCCTGCCAGTTCCAGCAGCATCTCTGACGACATGGTCCGTGGGCAACTTCCAATGATCTTCCAAGTGTGAATATGTATGCCCCACCAGCAGTTCGTTTCCTTGAGCAGCAAGCAAGAGTATCACATAACTGAACAGCCTGGTCCACCAGAATTTTGCTCACCAGTGTCTTCCACAGCAGGTGTAAGTTTAGGCTGTTCAGCAACCGGTCGAGAGCTCAAATAGTTCTCCATTTCAGTTGGCTCATGGCGGAGAGTATCGGGCATGAGAAAGTCCTCGATGATTGGAGAGTAGTGTTGTTTGAACGCGTCTCTATACCGGTCCCGTTCATCATCGTCGCCCATCCAGCTTAGCATTTCGATGTATCTAGACTGAGGTGGAAGCGCTTGTAGACCTTGAGATCCCGCAAGATGGACAGGTATTCTTTCCTTGTTGCCATGCCAATGCAATCAGATCTGTTTCTTGACAGCCGAGGGAGGGTATGAACTGCTCCAGCTTTAACTTGGTAGACATATACCGGATACAGGCCACGAATTGTTCCTCCGAACTTGGCCAAAGCTCGTCGTCCTGAAAATCCAGACTAAGAACTTTTAGATCGCAGTGAATTGTGGGCCTTTCTTCGAGGAACGGAACGATTTGATATAAATTTCTGGGTCTTTCGCAGCTGACATAGCCTCTTCCCCAAAACCACATCGGCCAAGCTCGTGTCTGAATTGAGTACTGACGTGAGAAAGCTCTCGGGCAAACTCGTTCATGAATCTATTAGAACACTTCCACCAATATTTATCATCATATCGTTCCATTACAGGACGAGCAAGTATTTTATAAAGGCCCGTTCCATCAAATGTTCGATGATGATGAGGTAGTTGAGCATGTCAGTACTCACGCTTGTCATTCTCTTAGTCTCAGCAGCCTGTCGCTCTTCTAGAGAAGGAACTCTTGGGGTTCCGGCAGGAATAATGGCCGCAAATACACTTGCTTGACGAGCTCGTTCTGCAACGTAATCTTCGTAGTTTTCATGGTATTGCTCGTCCAGAGATATAACTGACTTCCAGGAACTCAAGTTGATTTGGATGAATGAATCTCGGCCGTTTTGTTAATAGGTCTTGTAGAAAATTCCACAGGAATGATTGTTGAAGAAAGGGTCGATCCGAGACGCAGTATTTTCTTTCGACTTTCAATCGGAAGTTTGAAGAAGGGAAAGGGGCCAGATCTATAGCTACTGTTAATTAAAAACTTCTAAATAGTTTACCATGAACGTACCTTTGGAAATCTCCAAGCTCCTCGAATCGGACATGTTCGGTTCGAAATCATGAATAGGGAAAAGGTCATTCTTGCGTCCGATCAGTCGACCGAAGCAGAAATCGCCATGGCCAGTATTGTAGGAGAGTGTTCAGGGTGATAGAGTGATGGCAGAGGCTATTTGATGTTCTAAGAGCTCTTGCCCATGAAAGGGATAAGTAGAGGAGGATTCGATTCTGGTGATGGCCTTTGAAAGCGTTGAGGCGGAGTCGGACTTCGACGTCGAGAATGAACTCAAGTTGGTGGACAAGCCTTGGCATTATTTGGGGGATTTCAGAAGTTGACAATGCATCTTGAACTGCACCAACTGACTGGGAGTTTGAGGTGGAGGTTGAAGAGGTGTTGGGGTTGAAGAGCCTATGGAAACAGGTCAGTATAAAGGTGATGAGACGAAGGAACGTGAACACGAGGAGATTCTCGAGTCCAGGGGAACTTGTCTTGCAATAAGGTCACGTGATGGAAGAGAAGACAGGAATAAGGAGTGATCAAGTTGGATTATTAGGTTGCAAAGATACTGAAGATACTAATGAACAAACCATGTACAGTAGTCTGCACTTATAGACAGGGATCTCTCTATTACTCATAGAACACGTCACACCGATTACTCATTCCAACATAGCGCTATGACTGCTGATCGATTTATCTGTTTTGGCCTCGGAAGAACTCATCTTGGCCGTGGTTGTGTTTGCTTTGTGCTTTGTCTTGTGGTGTTGTTCGAAAGGGAAGGTGGAGAGCTCAGAAATGAGGCTCTTAAGTAGAAGTTCTCAAGCGAATTCAGATTCATTCAACTCTGGAGACCGATGCGAAGTGGATTCTGTTTCATTCTTGACCAAAATTCAAATTGAAAGAGTGCCTAAGAAAGCTTTGGCCGAATGGCTATCTAAGCCTGGACATCAGAAGCAAACCTTTTCAGATTTGCAATTAGCCATACTTTCATGAAACTTGAAACTTTGAAGCAGTGGGAGGAGCGTTGAAAATGGCAGCAAGGGAGAAATTGACAATTGATATCAGCGGGTTGTACGAAGTTGGTAAAATTAAATGAAAAGCGATTGTTTACAATGACAGAGCTAATGAGTGCCTCTGGCGGATCTAGTACCTGGACTCATAGGTGGTCGACAAATCTTTCTCCTTGCACCGTTGAAGCCAAATAATATCGACACAAAATGAAGCTTAATGCTCTTTGAGACATGGCTGATTCGCTTATGCTTGCGCTGGGGAAGGAATCGCACACCCCGCATTGCCAACCTCGCTTGGAAACGATGGGCATGTCTCATTTTGCGAATGGCTCCAGAATTCGCGTCGCCATAGGTTGCAAAACACGTGAAATACGGGTGGGCTTGAAACGGTCCTAAAAGCACCAACATTGGCTAATTCATCCATACTCAATTGGCCGAGTCAAAACGACGTATCACAATCGCGTCGTCCACAAAGTTATCCCAGGACTGTTGTATTTGCATTGCGCTTGGACTCAAGAGTTCGGAAGACTTCCGGTAATATGGATTTGGTATAACTTTGAGCAAAGTAAGTTAGCACAAAAAGGAAAGATGATATCACCTAGTCAGCCGCGGCGTACAATATATGCTAAATGTCCCAAGGCTGGGCTATCTTGTCCACATAATCACCCAAGAGACATTGATGAATCAGAAATCCGGCAATGCCAGCAGGTACCGGACAAGACCCGTTCCCGAATTCTCCAGAGAAACAGGTTGCGCTGACTCCCTTCTGATATCAATTGCATACCTTGGTCAAACCCAGGTGCCGGGTTGCGAAGCAACGCTTTCATCGCGAATCACTCCCTGGCCATCCCAACATGACTGCTGTAATTGGATAGCCAGATTCATTTCAAACGTAATAAGATCCGCCTGGACATAAGATTTGCCAAGATTGCGTGATGCTTGCATAAGCCTGGGGCAAAGGTGCTGAGGTGCTGAGATCTCTTTGAAGGGGCGGTAGAACCCCAGCTCAAGAAAATCCAGATCATGATCTTGCGCAATAAAACTTCAAAAGAGCCTCAGCTATTGAACTGGTGTCTGGGAAAAATCCAAAGACAGGTTCTTCCGAGATGGTCCCAGAATGCAGGAGGATAGAAAGCAAGCATGAGCAAGAATATGATTCCCCAAACCCATGGTCGAGATGAGACGAATGTCCCGTCGGGAATTTCCACATTGCTTGAGAGTTGCTGCTGATCCGTACTCGTATCTCTCGTTTTGTGGTAACACGGTGGTGAGCAACTCAGCTTTCAATCAAGTTCTTCAATGACAACTAAGAAGCATTTGATGATCGGTCCAAAGAAAAGATGAAAGGAACCTCAACAACTCGTGCCTGATCTTGGCGCTGCAGCCTCATATCCAAGGCAACAGGCTGCAGGGACCACATTAGCGATTTTGATAACACCTCCACCAAAATTCAAGAGCTCCCAAAGCTTCGCAGAATATCACCCCACAACACCGCAATCATGGCGCCAGGAATGTCTCTCTTCTCCGTCAACGCGATTATAATCCTCAGCTCAGAAGACGGCTCCCGCGTCTTCGCAAAATACTACAATGCGCCCCACCATTCCCACGGTCCCAGTACGTCTCTCTCCAGTCCCTTCTCCTCTCCCCTCAATTTCCACCACATACCCCTCATTACATTTCACCAAAAGAAATCCCCCTTCTTTTCCAGTACCAAACTTCCAGAAACCCTAGGCTAACGCCCCTCTCATCACAGAAGACACACAACCCCCCACACAACCCTACGCAGATCTCAAATCCCAAAAAGCCTTCGAGAAAGGCCTCCTCGAAAAGACTGCCAAGCAAACAGCAGACATCATCCTCTACGACAACAGAATCGTCCTCTACAAGTCTGAAAGCGATGTTATGATGTACGTGGTGGGCGGCGTGGATGAGAATGAGATTATGCTGTATAATGTCATTCTTGCACTGAGAGATAGCCTGCATTTGTTGTTTAAGTACGTCTTCCCTTCCTACATTGTCCAAGTCCCAAAATCCAGCCAGCGTGCTTTACTGGAGTGGGAAGGATGGTATAGATTTTGGGTGAGATGTTGTGGATAATAGTTGCTAACGAATTGGTGTGAAGACAAACTGTAGATAAGCGCACAATCATCGAAAACTACGACCTCCTCTCCCTCGCTATCGACGAGATCGTAGACGACGGCATCATCCTCGAAACAGACCCCACCATCATCGTACAACGTGTTAGCAGGGCGCCCACGCAGGATGTTACCAACTTGAAGAGTATTGATTTGTCTGAGCAGGGTATGAATAATTTGGCGCAGTTTGGGAAGGCTAAGTTGGGGGATTGGCTGCGGCAGGGTCTGTAAGTGGATGATGGGGAAAGAGAGATGGTGATGTGTGGGGTGTGGGAAGCAAAATTTGGGAGTAGATGGGCGTTCTCATACTGGCTGGGCATAAAGTTTCCTGGCATGGAAACTCAATATCAATTCAAGTTGTCATTGCATTGTGTAGCTTGGTAGATTTGTGATGGGAGACGGAATCTACTTTCTACCTTTCAATGACGGTAGCCGCCTTGCGGAGTCTATTCATGACAGCCGCAGCAATACCCCCCTCGTCCTCGATGCCTTCGACAAAAATGACATCCACACCCCTTTGATCCAACTCCCTGAGTGCAGAGAATAGACCATGCGCGATAGCCTTTGTCTCTTTTCCAAGAGAAACCTCAATGACATTCGCGATATGCTGATCAGTTGACCTGTGGGACCATTCGCCGTCGCTGAGAAGATCGTTTCCCAGCCAAAGCTCTCCTTGCTCCATCCCAAAAGCATTCTTAGTCTCGATGGGCTGCGCGTGAATGACCTTTGTGGAGATATCCTGGCGATCCTGGCCATGTTGGTCGTCCCAACTCCATTTCGCCAAATTCAACCCTGCCCAGTTACTCCAATGCCGCGTTGAGACGATCCCAATGAGAGGCTTCCTGTCCAAGGTTTTGTAGCCAAGATGTTCCATCTTCCCAGCTGGCGCAGAGACGATCCTCCACACTTCCAACGGTATGCCTGTATTTGCCTTTCTTCTATCAGCAGCAGCTTCGTACAGCACAACCTTCGCCTTCGGACTGTAATGCTTGTATTTCATCCCCGGTGCCCGTGGTGCATGACTCCCAACTTCACTGGCGTCTTTATACCCCTTCACCACCTTCTCCCAGCCCTCACACTCTCTTATCCGATCGATGCTCACTCCTCCCGGTCTTAACACAACAGGTGGATCACATAATCCATCCACAACAGTGCTCTCCACACCCACCTGACAAGCTCCTCCATCCAATATGATCTCAATCCTCCCATCCAAATCATGCAACACATGCTGTGCAGTCGTTGGGGAGGGTTTAGTCGAAGCATTCGCAGAAGGAGCAGCGAGCGGTACACCAGCGAGATGGATCAGTGAAAGAGCGAGTGGAGACTCAGGCATACGTGCGCCGAACGAAGGGAGCCCAGCTGTGACCTCTGGTGCGAGCTTGCTCGGAGTTGGGTTTGGGAGGAGGATCGTGAGAGGGCCGGGCCAAAACTTCTTTATTAATGGCTTGTAGATCTCTGGTATAGAATCTGGTGCAGAGCCATTTGTGTGTTTGGGAGAGGATAAGAGGCTTCGTAGCATCGTGAGGTCGCAGACGTGTATGATGAGCGGATTGTCGGATGGTCTGCCTTTCGCTTTGTAAATCCCCTTCACGGCATCACTCCTCGTTGCGTCTGCACCGAGGCCATAGACTGTTTCTGTGGGGAAGCCAACTGGTATGCTGCTGTGCTTGAGATGGTCTGCGGCTTCGTGAAGGCTCTCGAGGCCGGATGTAGGGAGGATCCATTTCTCGAGTGATTCTGGGTCATCGAAATGTCCAAGATCGTTGGTGGCGACGGGTAGGATGCGAGCCTTGAAGACACCGCCGTTGGGATGAGTGGACCCCATCGCGAAGTATTGTTTGAAGATTCGGGGGAGGTTTGTGCAGATCTTTGAGGGGATTTGGACTGCCAGCGTGATGTTCACCGCCGCCGTATCCTGCGACTTCTGCGTTTGTGTGAACCGATTAAATCGCTTTGTAATCCGCTGAACATGCTTCTTCTCGAGTTATGCAAAGATGGCGTAAGATCTCAGAGATGCATTGGTGGTAGGTGTTTCGTGTTGGATTTCTTTGAGTGTTGGAGATCGAACTGATGGATGACTCAAATCCGCCGTGAAAATTTGGCGAGGCTGTGGAAGTGTTTTGCGCAAGGCTGAGACAACATCACGTGTTCAAAATTTCCTTTGGAGAAACATTTTCTCCTCCCGCTTTCTTGATCTCGAATGCATCGTATGAATACAAATTTCACCCAAGCATCAATGAGTTCCTATGAATACGCGAACAGGTTTGCTATGCAAGCCCTACATTGCATTATTGAAGGGTAAGGCCGAGGATAATAGTTCCAATGGTCTACATTCTCTCAGGAGCTTCAAATTGAAGCAACGGCAATAAGAACCTACGGCAAAGGACCCGAACACATGCGCCAAATAGGTAGTTTGAACTTACATTCATTATGCCTCTTTGTTTCGCTGCTACTCTGCTATGTCTGGGTTTTTTTCTACCTTTCATCTCCTTCGGTCTCCTTTGTCCGCAACAAGCACCGAGAAAGTACGCACAACTCAGCACCTAGCAATAAAATTTTCATAGAAACCCTGAAAGCGGTGTGCTTCTACTTTTTTGTATTCTCTCGTTGTCAATCGTTCCCGCCGCAAGAACTTTCCAGATGGTTTGCACTCACATCCATCGCCGAAGATGGCCTCAGTGCCAATCCCTCAAAACGCGAGCGTCACAGCATGGTCACCACAAGCTAATATAATTCGTCCAACTAATCTCACATGTCCAGGCCAAACAATTTGCTGGTGCAAGAAGGCACTCTCTCGGAGCTTTCTACCAAGTAGCGGATCCTACTGAACTTGATGCCGTAACTCCATTCGAAAAGGCCGCCTGGCTAGCGACCAAGTCCAATTGGGTCAGCAGACTAGGAGACGACTACAAAAGTGTTAAAGAGTTGGGAAGCGGCAGCCACGGCGTAGTGGGACTGTGGCAGACCGGAATCCTATCGAGGCTCTGCGGAATGAGGGAAGGCTATTGCGCAAGCTGGGGCAGTGCAGGACGAAACATATCGTCTGGGATGTATAGACAGGTGTGTGTTGAGCGGGGCCTTGACACCAAACCCAGGTTTGATCCTCATCCAGATGGGCCGCAGGAAGGAGATGTGGGGTGGAGGTATCTGGAGTTTTGCGGGAGGGGTAATCGTAACAAGTTGTTCAGATACTGTACGCCGTTGATTCCTCTCTCACGTGTAGGCTTGCTGACTCGGAGATAGAAAATACAATACACAGGATCCATCACTAGAGAAGCTTATTGGATGATATTTAGGTGTCTTGCTTCGGCTTGTGTTGTGATAGATACAGGAAGTGAAATTCTCACCGGTGTCAAATAGAGTGGTGTCAGAAATCATGGGGATATTGTGCATTTCGATATCAAGAAAGCAAATGGCACGTCATCATGCCCTCCTTACAAGTCTGCTGCTGATTTGAAATAAACAGTTCTTGTGGCCTCAAATGATTATAATCACAGAGAGACACCTGTCTGCATAGTAAGTTGCCATTAGACAGCCACTCAGCAGCCAACTGGCAAAGCGGTAGATCATAGACTTCGGTATCACAGTAACAGTTCCACCCCCAAAGGGCAAGATGGCGGATTCCTATCCTAAAACGAAGACCTGGCACCGAATCCTGCGGTCACCAGTAAGCCCTCCTCACATTCTTCCAAGCCTTAGCTGAAACATCCCGCAGGAACGGCACGATACCCGCGATATCCCAGACGATGAACTCGTCTACTATACGCCCATGAACGTCTGGCAAATCGGGAAGATAGTGTACACCCTTATCACGCGGAGTCACTCCTTTAGGCCTACACCGAAGGCGTTCTAAACTTCTACGCCGAGCTCAATGATGGGCATACTTTCACTCAGATCATGGGTAGTACGTTCCTTGATACGCTGCACAGTAAGGTAGTCCACAAGGCAGTATTGAGATGCCTGGCGTATTTGCCCTCGAGACGTCCAAGCCGGGGAGATCTTGTCGGAATCATCGATGTGGCCTAGCAACTAGCGCTTAAGCCGGGCCGGGCAATCCAGAGCCACAACTTGGGCAGGATTGGGATTCGAATCCAGATGTTAGGTTTGATAATCGACCTCCACCTCCACCGGCATCCCCCACAACCCCAAGCAGCGCCACAGTCTATTATTCAAGAAGAACTAGATCGTATCGCACAAGGGCTGCTACCTCGGTGTTCGCAACAAACAGCAGCAGGTTCAGCAATCCATGCGGTCCTCACATTTAAGAGAGCCGCCAGTGCATAGTGACTCGATCACCGATCCGGTTTTGCATCCACGTCTTGGGCTGCAATAGAGGGATATCAATTCGCATGGCGTAGAGTGGGAGGAAACTTCGTCATGAGAGATAGGATTGTTTTCATTACCAAGGAAGACAGTTATGGGGTTGTCAAGCATCACGTTCTTTCAACACCACAAGGCCTCCCACAACGGCCTAGTACAACCTCCCACCCAGTCCGATCGCATTTCCCTGGAAATCATCATTGAAAATCCCACCAGAACCCATCCTCATCTTCCACATCACATCTCCCGTCTCCCAATCCCTGGCTGTAATATACCACACCTATTCCCCTTCTGCTTCCCGCTCATCTTGCTCACACGCATACAACAATCCCGTCTTCATTGATAGAATCGGAACAGCTTTCGTCCGCATTTCGTCCTCCCATTTCAACCCATATTCGTCACCTGAAAGCGTCTAACTTCGCCTGCAATCACCGCAGCCTGATTATTAAACGCCCCATTAATACCCACTGCAGGTGCCGCTACTCAAGGGTAGAGAGGAGGTCCGTGGTAATCATTGAGCAGGAACGCACTATACGCATTCTTACTCGCGTGACCGATTGCCCTGATGTCAACAGCACTTCCTCCAGGGCCAAACAACAACTGATTTGAGGGATCAAATTGGGGGATTGATGGTAGATGAGGAGATGGACTTGTGTGTCTGCGTTATCTGTGATAGCGAGATACTTGTCACGGAGCAGTGTGGGTGTGGTTCCTGATCCACGTGCCCAACCGCCGGGCTTGATGCTCGAGTCTGCGTTGTATGTTTCGCTCCAGAATGTTTGGATTGCTGACGAGTTCGAGGAGTCGCACTCAGAGGCGCTTAAGGCGAACATTTGCCCCGTGGAGTTGTGCGTATCTCTGTCTGGTGGCCCAGTTATGATATAGACTGTGCTCCCACTGACGACCATCCCATTTTGACAGCCTGATATGGGATGCGTTGCAAATGGACTTCGTTTCGGGGCGTGGTGTATCCCACGGTGGTGCTGTTCTCCGCTGCACTCAAGCCAAGGATGGAACCCGTCGTGAACCAAATATTTCCTTTGCTATCAAGCATGGAATTCAGCAACTCCTCTCTCTCTCCCCAAATACTCGCTAGCATCAAACATGCCTCGACGTCTCGAAACCTGGCGGCGCAACAGAGTTGTCCCTATGCAAGATAAATACACCCCTTATTTCGAAACTACCTATCTCGTTGTTGGACATGGCTTGCTGCATATACACGACATTGAGAACTTGCCCCGCCGGAGGAGTCCAAATTGAGAAGACCTCCAACGCTTCCAGATTGATGGCGTTTAGGGAGAAGATTGTTCTATTTGATGAACCGGCTGAGATTCCACTCTCGATACCGAAGTGGAGGGGTGCGTAGCGCACAGCAAATGTGGAGATGTAGAGGTTCCGTCCTGTTGGACTAACAGTGTTGGTTGAGCTTGCTGCGTCTTGATACATTGAGACATCTGGTGGGTATTTAGCCATTGACACAAGGGATTGGAGGTTGGAGGCATTGCCTACGAACGCAGGACCTGCAGGAGAGGTTGAGAGTTGGCGATTGAGGGGATGTGTGAGGCGGCTGCTCGACTGAGAAGTGCCACGAGAAGGATGACATGACGAGGAACCATAGCGCAGAATTTACAAGAGAAAAGGAAGAGTAATGACAGGCTCTGGAGACCACAGATGGAGGAGCATTTCGCCCATGTTAGATAATTGAACGAGGAGCCAACTTGATACACTCTACCTCAGGAGCAAGGCCAGCTTGATTTACGGTCTCTTGACCCACCTTCATGCCTGCTTGCAATGTGCCAAGCCATTTGAATGCTGTGGGGGCGAGATTTCTACCGACAGAATGGAGCCTCATCATCATCGCCGCCTACGTTTGTAGTTCGAGATGTCTTGTCGCGCAGTGTTGTCGAATTAGCGAGCTGGAAAAGACGTTGGCTCCACTCACGTCAAAAATAGGAGTGGAGGACAAGTGGGGCCGCTTCGTCCAATGAAAAGAGCGTCGGAGCGAGGTGATCGACAGCAGGGGCCTTCAGGGGCAAAGATGCGGACGCCAAAGTCACGACCTTATATCTTTTCCTTCGCTCCCAAGTCTTCTTGATTCGATATTTCTCTTTGTTCCTGCGCCAAATCTCACTGTTGAGTACAGTCGTTGCCTTTGGCTCTGTTCCTCATTTCTACATTGATTCGCTGATTGGTTTTCGTCACTGCTGCATTTGTGTCCCTTTGTTTCAGGTATCGCACACTAGTTGAGGGGCAAGTGACATTGGTGGGATGAGATGCCGAGAATCCATAGGAAAACGAGGACAGGGTGCACACAATGTAAACGGCGCCGAGTCAAGGTCATCTTACAGTCCTCACGTTTGAACTCAGTGCTTACGGTATTCAGTGCGACGAAAGGAAACCCTCATGTGCAAACTGCAAGAGGAACGACCTGCAATGCAACCTTGAATTTCTCATACCAATGACCTCTTCATTCCGAGGCAGATCCATCGAGAATTATTCTCTCCACACTCACCCACAAGCCCCGCCTAGAGGATCATATCCCTTCACAACCAGCCTCAACCGGGAACTTTCATCATCCCCTTTCGATGCTCAGACCAACGAACTCCTTCATCACTACACAACTACCGTCTACATGTCCCTCTCCGGAAACCGCAAGCCCTCTGTCTGGCGTATTGCCATGCCACAAATGGGCCTCGCCCATCCCTTCCTCCTCTCTGGCATCCTAGCCCTCTCCGCCTTGCACCTCTCCACCCTCCTCCCGCATCGCAAGCAGGAGCTGCAGACCTTAGCCGTAGCGCAAGAATGCGCAGCTCTACCATCCTTCCGCCTCTCCATGAGATACCCGAACTCTGAGAACATCCACGCTATTTTCGCCTTTGCTGGCTCTGTAGTCCATTATATCATGGCGTCACCAGACGTTCTGTATACCGGAGAGAAGGTGGATAGATGCAGGTTGCCCAGTAGAGGCGACGATCATCCGCATTGGTTTCAAGCGATGAGAGGCGTGGTAGCCTTACTAGCGAAACACTGGCGCGAACTTGAGAAAGGGCCGTTTTCGCCGCTCCTGGAAAGCGATCCTGGACCGAATTACGCTTCGGATAACCCGAACGACGAACAGCTTGCGAAATTAGATGGGATGTTTCCTCATTCTTTCCCTTTATCATCTCCAATGCTACCTCCATCGTCCCCCTTTTGCTCCGCGACCTCCTCTCTGCTATCTCGAGAACACAGAAGTCTCGAGGTTTGTAGGACGGCGTTGAATGAGTTGCGCAGAGTTTCGGCACTTCCTTATTCGCCTACGAAAACGATATGTATCAAGACAACAGTGCATGTGTGGCCTGGTAGTGTAAGCCAAGATTTTGTGGAACTGGTATATCAGAGGGATCCGAGAGCATTGGTCATCCTGGCGCACTACTGCGTGTTGTTGAAGAGGATGAATCATGTTTGGTACTTGAGGGGGTTGGGAACGGGGCTGTTGGAAAATATTTGGGAGGCACTTGGGGAAGAGTGGAGGTCTTGGATTCAGTGGGCAATCGACCAACCTGTTTCATGAAGGGTAGATTCGTGAACTCAAGGACTAAGACTCAACTTGATTATATACTGTAGATATTTTGGAAACAGGATCAATTCCAATCATTCTATCAATGTTTATCTTTGTTATAAATATCGTTATAAGTCCCCAACGCCTTCTTCCTCAGCACCTCCGCATTTTCGTCCCGAAACCTCATGGGATCAAACGCCTTCCTCAACACCTCATCCTCAGCTACCAATTCCTTTTCGGCCACGATATCAGCCATCAGCCTCGCCACTCCTGCCGCATGAGTGATCCATACCGCAGCCGCCACATACAGTCCAGGAAGCTGTGGGATAGCTCCAGCGAAGGGCATACTATCAGGTGTGAGGGCGAATATCCCGTTGAAAGAAGTGTATGGGATTTTAGTGTCACGCTGCTGAGGCTGCGAGAATACAGATAGAGCCGATTCGAGAATCTTCCTACATGACCGTCTCAGTATTTAGCTTAAATTACTATAGGGCATAGGTTAGCATGAGGGGGGGCTCGCGACTTACGTATCAGGACCCTGTTCAAAAACAGCACTGTTACTAGGCTTACAAGGGATACTCTTATGGTCATAACTCCCAAACCCATCACACTCCCCATGATCCATCGCATACACATGCCGTTCCGGCCATCTCACAAACGGCTGCCGCTTCTCTCTCATGGCCCTCTTCGGTCCATGTGCGTACGGATGCGCCACTGGAATAATTCCTACCTCAATACCCAGCATCTGCAACAGCGACGGAGTCCAGATTCCCGCTGCGACAACGATTTTATCCGTTTTCAAGTCTCCCTGATCTGTCGTCAAGGATATCTTTCTCTCTTTCTCGACAGAGATACTGGAGACTTTCGCAGCAATTATCTCAACGCCTTGAGCTCTAGCTTGTTCTTGATAATACTTCACGATCTTGAGCGGATCCGCTGTCCCATCACCCTCAAAAAACAACCCCATCGAATTCCCATCTTCGGCATGGAAATCAGGAGCTAACTCCGACACTTGTTTCGAAGTCAGTACTCTCGCCTCAAGCCCAGAATCCCTCGCGATCTCCCTCCTCCTCTCTAGCTCCCCAATCCCCTCCTTCGTCCTCGCAATCTCCAATCCCCCAACGCACTGGAAACCTCCTGCAACCCGCGATTCAGCTTTTGATCTTTTTCAAGATGATTAAGTGGTACTTACCAGGTATTTTCTTATACGCTGTAACAGTTTCTTTGGCGATGGCAGTAAGAGTAGGGAGGGTGTTTAGTTGCCCGACGAGACTGGGAGCGATGGTTGTTGAGCCGTTGGGAGAAGAGGGTGAAGGGTCCAGGAGGATGATTTGAGCAGTGGGGAGACGAGTACTGAGGTTGTAGGCGAGGGCTGAGCCAACAATGCCGGAGCCTATGATTGTGATTCGTGCTTGGGTTGGCGACTGGAGGACGGGGAGTTGGAGGGGGAAAGGCGTCATTACGATTGATGCGTGATGTCGAGTTTGAGGGAGCTTGTGGTCGTAAATTAGTTTATTGAAGGAGAGAGAAGCTGACGAGGGGCAGAGTTATATTTTTTCAAATGTACTTGCAATGGAATGGGATTAGGGAAGAATGTGGAAGACTCAACGGACTGCCTGTCGAGGGAAGGGCGCGGGCTGAAGTTACGAAGATCGCGGCATAAAGTGCCAGGATTATAGGTCATAAAATTATGCAGTCCACTGTAGGCCCTGTAAGGTCTCACTTGGTCCCCTGTAGCATATAATTCGCTTAATTGGTCGACGCCAGGGGGTCTGATTACTCTAACTGTATACTGCAATCTTCTCTTGACCCTTCTTTCTCCCTTCCTTATACTCATTTCCGCCTTCTAGGCGTATAACCTCTTGAATATGGTAAGGGATTGCCTTAATCCACTCTTGAATCTTCTCTTGAGGCAGGTTCTCCCAACACTTCTCCTACCTTACTCTTAGCTTCTTCCTATTACTCCTAGGCCCCCTTTTTGTAGTTTCCTTCTTTATCCAAAACCACGCAGACTCAATTGCGTTCAAGTCAGGGGAATTACTTGGCCATAGCATCTTCATTACCTCCCAAAGGTTAAAGACTTCTTGTTGATACTTGGACGCGTGTGCAGGCGCATTATCCTCTTGAACTAAGGTCATAGGCCTGTCCTTCTGGTACTCGCGTGCAAAGGGTAAGAGCTTTGGAATCAGGACCTTCTTTTGGTATCTGTACTAGTTGATTCCACCTCTTCCAGTCTTTACAACAAAGACCCCTGTCGATTTGTTATGTACCCACTTCTTCCTCGTTCCTCCTAGCTTCCTACTATGCGCTTTCGTCCAGTCCCTTAGCTACTTCCTTTGCTACTTCTCTCAACGCTGCTTATTTGCCTTCTTAATCAAAGAGTTTTTGCATCTAAGTCCGCCTTCCTATCCTTCTTTTCTTGCGTAGTCTCTAGCTCCTAGACATGGCAAGGCCTTTTCTTATCGTACGTAAAAGACCCCCAAAACATAAACTTAGAAAAGCCCTTCCAGCGTCTCCTAATTACATGGCGATAGTAAGCCTCCCTAGGCTTCCTCTATACCCTTCTCTTCCCTCTTACTCCTCCTAATTACACAGCTGTCTCATTTGTAAAGATTACGTTTTTCCACTGCTCTAGTGTCTAATGCTGGCGCTCAAGGCACCAAGCAAGACGTGCTGCCTTCAGCTTATTTAGGCCAGGCTTTACTGTCAGCTTATATTGTGAGTAGCCTTGCGCAGTAAGAACCTTCTACACAGTCCTAGGAGCTACTTCATAGCCTCTCTTTCTTACTTCCTTTGCAATCGTAGCACAAGAGAAGCCGCGTGTAGTTGAATTCTAAAGTACAACCTTCAAGATACAAGCGATTACATTAGTCTAGATAGGAGGCCTACTAGATCGAGGGGCATTCTCCACATGATAGACCTCAAGGACTATATCAGTGTCTTGCTTCCAACCACGCTCCCTAGCAACAGCAGCAAGGGCATAAACACGCGATCTACTTATGCCTGTAACAGCTAGGATTTGTCCGGCAGATTGCTTCTCATTAAGCATATAAATAGCTTTAATTCTAGCACTAATAGAATGCTCTTTGCGTATAGGGGTAGTAATAATAAAAGTAGTTGGAGTAATAGTAGGGCGCAAAGGAAGAGTAAGGACTGGTAGTGTATCTTCGTCGTCGTCGTCTTCTTCTGAATCTGAGGGCATATTATACCACGCATCGTCTTCGTCTTCAGAGGCTTCACTAGCAATAGAATCAGGAGGGTCTGAAAGCTCTGACTGGTCATCAGAGAGCCTGTAGTCGGGGAAGTCAAATAAACCACCATAGTCAGCCATGAGTGCAATAACCAAAGAATTATTAGGCGGGGGGAAGCCAAACTACCCCTCTATAGACTGTACCCCGCGCACTACCGATAGCGGAGACGCCCTATAATTACAGGGCCCAATAGGCTCAAGGCCCCACTAAAAGCGGATAAATGTTACAGCGTATGATACAGAGTATAGAGCCTGTAATTATAGTGGATTAGGACTTACAGGGTTCCCTAGCGACCTACAGGGGCCTTTAGTGGAGTACGACCTATAATCCTGGCACTTTATGCCGCGATCTTCGTACACGTGACTTGGGGCTTGTATGAAGATCGCCGCATTGCAATGGCAAAATATCATTGGGAGGTTGAATCCTGGGATTCTTAACTTTGAACTAAGTTTAAAACAATATCATGACGCTCATTTGATGAGGTATGGCAGTAACGACGTAAAGTACGAAGGCTGTAATAATATGGGGTGTTGCGTTTGCACTGCGTCGTCACGGCATCTCTATTGGAGCATCTTCCCAATTAATCATTTCTCAATAGACTAGAAATATAACTCACATTAATCATCCTTCATGTACTTCTTATTTCCAAATTCCCACTGCACATTATTTTCTGCCGACTTCTCCATCAAACCCCTAACTCTCTATTAGATTCTTCAATTATAGGGTTCTAGCCCTAAGGTCAAGTGAGTTTTAAGTAGCCTCCATATCTAGTGCTTTTCGACCGATTTCGCGCAAAAATAAGTTAAAAAGAAACCTGAGAGTTAGTTACTATCAAGCAAAATCAAGGCGGGAATAACCATTAGAGTCATCAGGCATGAGCAACGCCCATCCGGCAGCGAACCATTCCCTCACCCCAACCAAAAGCCTCGAGTTAACCGATACAATGGCAAAACGCAAAGCATATGATCGAACGGGGGATACCCTTATCAAACCCATCCGCTAAAGCGAGAAACATCCAACAAGCAAAAGATCCTGCCCCCATTTCATCGTTTTACCCTACGCAAATTCCTATTTGGTAGAATATGACTACCACCCTCACTTCACTTGTTTAGCAATACCTCGCCTTCACACCGATCAACGTCTTCTGCATCCTTTCTACACCAAACATCAGCTTCATGTCGGTTCCCTCTCCCAGACATTTCAATATATCACCAAACCCTGCTGGCCTCCCCCAAGTCCCAAACAGCTGGCACGCTGATGCCAACCATACCCTACGATACTATGACGGAAAAGGAAGTTCACGATCATAACTCCTAAGAGATTACGGTGATCTATGCCGCAGAGCAGCTGAGTCGTATCGTATGGTGCCGGCAGTTGCCAGATGATGGTCGAGCTCATTGTCTACAGAGAAGCGGTTCATGAGTTGGCAGAACATGGAGGAGGAAATTCTACCTCGACTTGTCACGCCTCAATCTGGCCCCAATCTAAATGAAGGTTCTCGTGACATTCATAATCCACTCTACTGGAGGGATTTCTTAAAGGCTCGTCCTTCCTCCCCACCTCTCCCAAGAAAATGGATCCAGAGACGTTTATCAGACAGCATGATGTTTATCTTCTTGCTAGATCGTGTGTTCTTTGCCAAAACAAACTGTCAAGACGTACATCTATTGCCGATGCATGGACTGGCAGCAGGAAGAGCTCTTGTATAAGGAAATTGGAACGCTTAAACACAGGACGAAAATCACCCACCAATCATGAGCTTACTCATTGGCCATGTCAATGTCCAAGGCCTTTCACCAGACAATTTTCAAGTCTGTTGTCAGCTCATGGACACCATTTATGATTTCTTATTCGTGGCTGAGACCTGAGAGAGAAGATAGGCTTCTCTAAAGATCTACTGTACATGCAGTAGGCGAGGCTCTTGGACGCCCGAGACATGGGAGCACCCGTGGTATTCGTGATATTTACAGGCATTGAGAGTAGTACGGATTTGAGTACTCGCATGTATATGGGCTAACGCAAACAGTGCAGCCGGTGAAGCCAGTTCCGCCGCACTGGGAGTACTGCGATGACATGCAGCCGCCGCTGCCACCACTGGCTGTAGAGGTGGTAGTCACAAGCGTTGTAGTGGGCTTCGAGGTCGTCGTGGCGGTCGAGCCGCCCGTAGCAATGGTCGTGGTGGTGCCGGCATTGGTCTCGCCGCTGGTGAAGGAGATGACTTTGATAGAGCCACCGAGGGCCTCGGTGGCAAAGTTGAAGATGCCGAAGCGGTATCCCGTAAAGTACTGCCACGTGTTGTCCATCGTGAAGGTGTTGCCCAGCTGGGTGAAGCTGGACCCGTCCGTGCTGTAAGAGAAGGTGGCGCCGCGGCTGCCGTTGGGCCGTACGTCCATTGATACGCGCAGGTATACAACACCCTTGGAGATGGACGCTGTCGCCTGGGTCGTGCCTGTGCTCGTTGTTACCCAGTTGTTGCTTGAGTTCTGCGTTGCTCCTGATACCATGGAAAGCGTATAGCTGGTGCCACTGCGACTGACGCTGATAAACGCCGTCTGGTCACGGAACGCTGCCAGTCCGCATTTATCACCGTCAGCCATGTTGCTGAAGTCGATCTGAGCTGTCCCAATAGGGTAGCCGCCGTCAGTGCGATGGGTTAGGGTGTTGCGGGCCATATAGAGATCGCTGGTTACTGTGGCAGTTTCTAGTGTGAGGCCATTGTTGACGCTGAACTTAGTACTGTCCGGGCTGAAGTTCCACTCCCATGCAGGGCCAAGTGACGTTCCTGTAAAATAATCGGTGCCCGTCCAGGCTGGCATAGGGTGAGCCGTCGAACCTGGAAACGGGTATGTGACGCCCCATTCGCCATTGGAGCCCCGTGTCAGTGACGGCCATCCATTAGTCCACGTAATAGGAGCGAGGACGGGAATACGCCCCGCTGGGTATGACCAAGAGCAGGACATGAAATACCATTGCCCATTGGGTGCTTGGACGAGACTTCCTTGGTCGATTAAACCACCACCGGAGATGGGAGAGCCAATACCGGACTGGAGGATTTCGTTGGTCCAGGAACCGTAGATACTAGAGGACTTCCAGATTATGGTTGTGCCCGAGGGATCATCGTCAAGGACGTAGTAAGTCCCGTTGATCTTGTACAGCCGATTTCCTTCAATGTCGGGGTATGCAGACGGAGCGCTGAAGACCTGCTGCGTCTTTACCTGTGTGAGACCATCCGACGAAAGCTGAGCAATATAGACATTAGTGTTGCCGTAGACCACGTACATAGTGTCGTCGTCGTCGATCAACAGACCACAGTCATAGTAGCATGTACCGTAGAGTGTAGAGGCGAGGGACCATGGTCCGGTTACCGAGCTGGCGGTATAGATGTACGTGTTGGTGAAGCCAATGCAGCCGATCCAATACCACAGGCCGTTACTCTGGCGGTATCGCATCGTGGAAGCCCAGACGCCTCCTACATAGGCAGGAGTTCCTTGCATCTGGTATGTGGCGCCAAAGGCCGCCACATCTGGGACGGAATGGCCGATGATTTCCCAGTTGACCAAGTCAAGCGATTTTAGAATAGGAGCGCCCGGGGAGAACTGAAAGCTCGAAGCGGAGAAGTAATACGCGCCATCTGGACCGAGCGAAACGTCGTTGTCCGGGAAATCGGAATAGATGACTGGGTTGCTGAAGGTGGACTGGCTAAGGACTGCCGGCAAGAAGCCGACAATAGCAATGGCAGCGGATTGCCAGTAACGCATAATGGCTGTAGAAATCGGACGCGCAAGGGGAGGTTAGAGAGAACTGAACAGGCCTCTTCGAGACCTGGAACCATATATATACTGCTGCTCTTGTCCTGCCCAAGAGGTAAGGCGGCAGCTTTGCTTCCGCTGTCAGGAGAGAAATACTTTGGACCAGCTTGTCACAATTACCCAGCGGTCTCATAGAGGATTAGCAACTGGCTGTGTCATAGAACTTAATCGGTGATGAAAGCAAAATAACACGGAAGGTCTTGAGTCACATCTTCTGTGATCCGCGCATTACCATAGTTACTCGTCCATCATTACTTTGACTGTATCCGCGCGAATAAGTTGCGTTCCGGCCTATAACCGCACCACCCAAAATATTGTACGGTAGCGAGACCGGGGCCCGCAGGCTCGCAGAGGGCCAGAAAACAAACCAAACTAGTTTAAATGTTCCACTTTTACCCCGGTCTCGCTACCGTACAATATTTTAGGTGGTGCGGTAGCACTTCTACTCTGCAAAGGCGCTGCAACTTCCATGTTTTCATGTTGTATAACGTCCACTAGCCAAACATTGTTTCAACGGGCCGTTGGAATCTAGCGGGAATGTTTTGTCTGGCCTGAAATTACGTTTAGGCTGATACCCCGCATTTCGGAATCTAATGCCGAATTCCTACATGGCTGACCCCCCGCGGGGAAATTTGAAGCTTTGTAACGCCACCTGTATGCTGTCTAGCTGTAACTATATTAACTGAAAAAACCTAATTATATTAAAATTCAGTCTCCTGTGTGACATAATACCTTTTTAATGGAATATCTCCCTCATCTGCCGCTAGGACTGTCTGGAGCCTCCTGGGAAAACATGTTAATCTGTCCTAGGGTGGAATGTTTGGAAAGGGAGAGTGTTGAGAAAGGTCCGAGAGCGACTGTTATTTGCTCTTTCGGATTGCGGCTAAGGACAGTGACACATGCTTACATCCGACGAGTAAGCCGCAAAGGGCTCGCCTAAATACAACATAACGTCGTTGCCGTCCGTGCTTCGCTATTATGCAGCAGTAGAATATGTTCAACCTCTTTTGGTCGTGTTTTTATTGGTGGATTTCATTAGTGGAGGTAGTGAAGCAGAATGACTGAACTTTCTTCAGGCGGACCTGAGACAAGGTAACATCGCTTAGATTCCGACCTTAATGTTGCTGTTATTAATATATGTGCGGCGAGTTCATCCGAATCGGGCATGTGGGTCAATCCGCTATTTGAAGAAGTAACCAGGGATGAATTTCTTATGTCTAAGCTCCTTCAATATTTGAACTGAATAGTGAGTAATCTCTTTGACTTTCATAAAGGAGCACTAATCTCAACTGATTTGTTTATTGTCTCAGTCCTTATAATTTCCACCAGCACTAATCTGGCTCACAGATAATCTAAGTTTGAATCCGATAACGGTTTCGTCCATCTCTTCTCATGTAGTCGTATTAAACCTAAGTTAATTGTTTAGGGGTTAAATTAGACAAGGATTCCCCGCTTTATACTCGAACATCAGACCCGGAGGCTGATATCACAGACGGTTCATCGGGATGTTCTTCCCATACGTGGAGCAAGCCAAGCGGCTTGAGAAACACTATTAATGTCCGATATGTCTTGGACGAACTTAAACTTGATGTTTAAACTACCTTCAGGCCATGTAAGAGAATTCCTCCTCTTTTGCAGTCCCTTTTGAGAATTGAGCGTTATCGATTTTTAGTACAAAATGCTCCTAGGTGGTGTTCTTGTTGCTCTGGGTGCCCGAATAGCCCTTGGGGCTCCAAACGCGATGTTGCCAAACTTCTTGAGTCCAAGGGCAACGACTGTAACAGTCAACGTCGCCGAGACATACCAGACAATGGACGGATTTGGCTTCTCCCAGGCTTTTGGTCGAGCCACAGATCTCTACAACCTACCGTCCACACAGAGAACAAATGCGCTTGACCTCCTCTTCAGCACTACTTCAGGTGCAGGTATGACTATTCTACGCAACCGCATTGGGTCCGGAGGTACTGGTGACAGTATTGAACCAAACAGTCCGGGATCACCAAGTGCGCAGCCGAGTTATGTCTGGGATGGCAGCGACAGCGACCAAGTATGGGTATCTCAGCAAGCCAAGAGTTATGGCGTCAAGACCTTTTATGCGGATGCTTGGAGTGCTCCTGGTTTCATGAAGACAAACGACAATCAGGATAATGGTGGATATCTGTGTGGTGTTAGCGGAGAATCGTGTTCCTCCGGTGACTGGAAACAGGCATATGCCAACTTCATAGTCCAATATATAAAGGACTATGCCTCTGTGGGCATTACAATTACTCATGTTGGCTTTCTTAATGAGCCGGACTTTACGTAAGTATTTATCATCTCCCAAATAGTTACCCATATTAACATGTTCGTTACAGAACGTCTTATTCTTCGATGCTCTCATCGGGGACTCAGGCCGCCGATTTCATTAAAGTTCTCTATCCTACTTTACAAGAAGCTGGACTTAGCAATGTTGGCATCAACTGCTGCGATGCTACTGGCTGGAATGTTCAAACGACAATGACAGCTCAGCTTATATCTTCCGGCGTTGAAAACATGATCTCAAGAATCACCTCTCACTCCTACTCTTCCGACCCAGGCACACCGATCTCGACTACTCGACCAGTATGGGAAACAGAATATGCAGACCTTGACGGCAGTTTCAGTACTACCTGGTATGCTAATGGGGCCTTGGGCGAAGGGCTAACCTGGGCGAACCTCATTTACACGGGAATAGTGGATGCAAATCTCAGCGCGTATCTCTACTGGGAAGGCATCGAAGACGGAACCACTAATTCCTGCCTTATTCAAATCTCTGGGTCGACTGTGACTCCATCAGCAAGGCTCTGGGCGTTCGCCCAATGGAGCCGATATGTGCGTCCCGGTGCTGTCCGTCTTGGCACATCTGGCTCAATTTCTGGTGTCAAGATTAGTGCCTTCAAGAATATAGACGGCTCCATATCTGTCCAAATGATCAATACTGCCAGCTCCTCTCAAGCCGTCAGCTTGTCTACAACTGGGGGCTTTACTGCGACAGCCGTTAAGGCATATATCACGAACAACAGTAACAATAACGTAAATTCGATGTCCGCCTCTGTCAGTGGTGGGATTATTGGTGCCACTGTTCCAGGATATTCTATGGTCACATTTGTCCTCACAGGTGGCACATCTTCAGGTGGCACCACGACTACCTCTTCTCAAAGCACGACTCCCACAACGACATCAAGTAGTGCCACGCAGACACACTATGGACAGTGCGGTGGCACTGGATATACGGGCCCGACCATTTGCCAGTCTCCCTACACGTGTACATACTCTAATGCCTACTATTCGCAGTGTTTGTAAGAGTGAAGGCCAGCTGTTAAAGAGCATGTGATGGAGAATTTTAAAAATGTATTCCTGGTTGTACATAATTTTTTATTTTATTTTATTTAAATATAGATGAAGGGCATGTTCAGCAAGCATAACATTTGAATGACCCAAGACCCGAAGTTCCTTGTGGCCGACCAGCACTTGATCTGCTCGACGTCGAACTCTCAACGTTGCATGTAGTTTGAGCTTCTGCATGTAGTGTCATGTAGCCGTGTATAGCCATCCTCCGTTTGGTGCAGCTTGTCTTGTTCATTTGATGTGCGAAGTAACTGTCCATTGGTTGCAAACTTGAGTTTCTGATTGGATTGCAGCGGGAGAAATATGGGTACATGCCGGAATAGAAAGAAACAGCCATTGTTCAATGTCATAAGATACTTTTTACAGCATTTGAGTGCCGGAGAAGCAGCAGATACCGTCTCCAATTTTTGAACTCGAATCATGTCAGTTGGGAAGGAGAAAGTACTTGGCCTTGCTGCGGCGACATCCATACTCGCAGAAGCAAGCCACCATCTGCTAAAGCTCCCCGAGGGATATCTTGACGGTCACTCTTTGACTGGGTTGGTGCTGATATCATGGTGTTTTTCTCCAGTCAAAGGCGCCCTACCAGAAAATAATGTCTCCGCAGCCAATAATGACACGTGACCAGGCGACTTGCTGGTTTGCGCCTGAGGCAACCGGGAAACTACCAAACTGCTGACGCGACCAAGCTGCCTGAAGCTCCATCAAGTAACGAAAGCATCGCAATCTCACCTCCACAATTCTATCACCATCACTCCATTTCCCTTCAAAACACTCCTCCACAAGCATCCAAGATGGATACCCTCGTCGCACAATACAGCAAGCCGATGTTCGAGAAGGAGAACTACTCCCAAGATGACCAAATGGAGCTGTACCAGCCTGCCCCGAGTTTGTCCTTGAAATTCGCCATGCCTCCTGTAGCTCAAGTAAGCCTCTCCCCTTCACTTCTCCTCGTCTCTGAAGCTTCCAAAGCTTTGGGATATCGTGTACTGATGATATTCTGTGATACAGCCCTCAGCCTGGCTTCGCGCAGCAACAGACGACAATGCCAACCCCAACTGCCCCATTAAGATCGCACACGGTACCACAACCCTCGCATTCCGATTCCAAGGCGGCATCATCGTTGCCACGGATTCAAGAGCTACAGCAGGGAACTGGATTGCATCGCAGACGGTCAAGAAGGTCATTGAGATCAACAATTGTTTATTGGGTACTATGGCTGGTGGTGCTGCTGTACGTTGTGCTCTCCCCAATCAACACCCTATCAACAGTATCGTTGGATATACTAATTTGTATCTGGGAATAGGATTGTCAATACTGGCTCGCATACCTAGGAATGCAATGCCGCCTCCATGAACTCCGCCACAAACGCCGCATCTCCGTCGCCGCCGCCTCCAAAATCCTCGCAAACCTTGTCTACTCATACAAAGGCATGGGGCTCTCCATGGGAACCATGTGCGCCGGCGTAACTCCCTCCGAAGGCCCTGCGCTCTACTACATAGATTCTGATGGGACGCGTCTGGCCGGCAACCTATTCTGTGTGGGCTCTGGACAAACCTTTGCTTACGGAGTCCTGGATGCGGAATACAGATACGATCTGACGGAACAAGAGGCGTTGGAGTTGGGAAGCAGAAGTATTTTGGCGGCTACGCATAGGGATGCTTACTCAGGTGGTTTCATTAATCTGTATCATGTTAAGGAGGATGGGTGGGTCAAGCATGGGTTCAGTGATACGAATCCGATTTTCTGGAAGACGAAGTTGGAGAAGGGCGAGTTTTCGAATGTTACTAGCGAGCTTGTGTAAGATGGAACATCATAGACGGATGGATAGATGGAAAGACAGGGTGGGAGATGGGGGTATGGATGGAAGAGATTTTCTTGACTGTCTCAATAACAAGCATGGGTTTGGATCGCATCAGACGCTGGGCAGAGGAGGCCGTGTACACTACTACTTCACTTCACAAGTGGTATTAAGAAATCCGGATCTTTGAGGCATGCTTCCATTCGCATTGCGCTTTTGATGTATGCATTCTACTGCATCCTCCGCTCCTGCGGTAATGAAGTAAATCTTCCAGTCTCCCAATCTCAATCCGAAACCTAAACCGCAATGTAATCCCTCACTCCATTCGCATGCAACCAGTATGGCAAGTGCCTTTCGCCCTCAATCTTGCACTCGGTTAAAACGGCCTCTCATCTCCCCTCCCCAGTGGCGATACTTCTCAAAAGTCGAACCATCAGTCATAGTCTACCAAAGTCAGCCCTTAATCTCAAACCATCCCGCCTCAACAACTCGACAGCACTTACGGGTTCTTGATATCTCTCACGCTTATTATCACGACCATAAACCTCATCCTCTGTCTCCTCGTCGTTGGCCTCATATCGAGTCCTCTTATTACCTCCACAACTGCCGCTGCCGGAATCGTGACACTGCGTCGATGCAGCGGAGTCGACGGAAGGCTCTCGAACCGATTGTTCATCGAAGTATGAGGCAGAAGATTGGAAATGGTTATCCCGACGGGCCTCAAAAGTATCCAAAGTTTCGTTCAGAGCCTCGTCAATGCTGGCTGAATCGTAGCGCTGTGTGGATGCAGCGGATGGACTTTGGGTATACTGTGGGTATCTCTCCATGTTCTGCTCGTGGAAATCCCAGTCAGATTCAGGGGTGTCAGATGTCAGGTCGATGTAATCCGTTGACGATGGTTGGTCGATTTCGTAGTCGGCTTCTTCAATAACGGAGAAGTTGGAGAGGGAGGTGGGATACGTGCGTCCGTAGGTGACTATTGGTGGTTCGTCCTCTGACAAAGACTCGTAGTCGGCATCGGGTTCGGAATCAGTCGTGAGGTCGATGATGCGGGCAGGAGCGTTGGTAACGTGGTTCTTCTCATATAACAGACCTGAAAGTGATGGTGAGGGTGTGTAAATTGGACAGCGCATGCTAGAGACCAAGCGCCGGCGAACGTTCTCGAAGTCCATGTCCATCTCTTTGCTGGCGCCGAGTAGGTTATCGAACTCTTCGTCACTATCCATTTCCCAGCCTTCGAAGTCTGTGTCGCTGTCCGTTTGCACAGCTTCGTAGTCGCCCATCTCGGATGAGTGATTGGTGAATTCGTTGGATGAACTAAAGGGGGTAATGGCGCGAGGTGGAGCATCATAACAATCGTACTGGTACCCATCCTCGAACTCAGTGATTTCGCCTTCTTCGCGCTCGGATTCGGCCGCGGACTGTCGAGCAGCAACTGATTGGAGTTGATTGTAATGAGCCTCGAGTTCCTCAATCTCCGCTTGTAGCTCCCGCTCGCGGAGGTTCTTCTTCTCAAGAAGATCATCGTATTCATCAGCGTGATTTTGGATCTCTGCCTCTGCTGCAGCAAGTTTCTCTTGTCGATCGTTAGAGAGATCGGAGATGTGGTTCAGCTTGCTCTGAAGATACTTGATATCTTCTTTCTTTTCTTGGAGCTCGCTTTGCAGGCACTCGATTCTATCAATGAACTCAGCTTCCAGGCGTCGAGTTTGCTCCTTGACTAATTCCCGCATTGACTGAAGATGTCCAACCACAGCTCCCTTCTCCTTGAGGTCAGTCTCGGCGTTCTTCTCGTCGATGGTCTGCTGCAGGTTCCTCGTGCTCCACTTGAGGCCTTTGATTGTTGCATTCTTCTCGATGAGTTGTTGGTAAAATAAGTCCCGGGTGAAGATACGGGCATTGTTGCTTGCTGTCAGTTTTTCGATTGTTTTGGCTTGCTCGTCGATCTTTTCCTCGTGCTTCTCAGCCGCTTTGTCCTTCTCCTTGATAGTTCGCTGGAGTTCGTCGATTTGATGGTGTTGCTTGTCCATATTATTGTGGTGTGTGATCATTTTATCGATTTGCTTCTCATAATCAGCCCCAAGTTGCTGAATGAAGGTTACATTTTTGGTCTTGACATTTGTCAGATCATAGCAAGCAGCCTTGAGCTCAGCGATCTCCTTCTCGTGTTCCTTAGCCTTCTCTATCTGGCTAGAGATGAAAGTCTGTTGGCTGCTGCTGTAGCGCTGGAAAGTGTTGAGTTTGGCGTTCGACTCGTGAAGCTCTTGTCCCAATGCCACAATGCCGCTTCGGAGTTTGGGGAGAGTATGGTTTATGTATGGATAATCCTTCACCAAAAGATCGATGTCGGCGACCATGTCTGCCACACGTTGGGTATGAGCAAGCTGAGTATTAGCTGGGGGATGTGGACGACACGGAAAACGCCTTCTTACTTGCGGGGGAGATTGTGGAGCGCTGGCATTGCCAGAGGTATTGCTGAGAGAATTCATCATGGTCGAATCTATGCGTTGTAAGACTTGTTCACGGGTGCGCGTGAGGATTCGTGCAATGCGATGCAAGCTCAATGACTCGATCTCGCAAAGTCCGTATTAAATGTCGCTTTTCGGGATGGCGTCCGTACGATGTGCCTTGCAAGTCGCAGGTCCGAATACTTTGTCGTGTTTTTGCATGAAGATGCCGAGTATGCAAAGTTGCAAAAGAAGTCAGAGATTTTTAAGAGGTGGGAGAATTTCGAAGTGGTCTGAATTCCAATTCAATGGTACGATGACTTCATTCATTGTATCCGTACCATGTTACAACTCGCTTCACGAGGCTTAGCGTCAGAGGTCGGACCAATCAGAAGCTCCACCCATTTTTATTTTCCCAAAGCGGTAACTCTTGTCTGCCCACTCTCAAGGCTGAAACACTGAAAATTCCTCTCTTGATTGACTTATGTAGCCAATTTGATAGGCTTGCCGAGTTAGGCTATAGCCTTTATTATCGTGAATTCATCCAAATTATGTATTTATCTATTTTTATATTTGAGGTAGTCGTAGCGGGGCGGAGAAAGTCAACTTACCTGATAATCTTCGCCTCGGGCAATGAGACCACGATCGCCTTGAGTTCTGGACTGGTTGTGGG
This sequence comes from Gamarada debralockiae, assembly GCA_002803225.1. Lineage (NCBI taxonomy): Eukaryota > Fungi > Ascomycota > Leotiomycetes > Helotiales > Hyphodiscaceae > Gamarada > Gamarada debralockiae. Next base: position 36,018 of record NXFV01000107.1, read on the forward strand.
CTGCTTGTTATGTATTTATTATTGAATCATTATGACATTTACTGCATCGCCATTTCGAATTATCCCAGCGGGTGTCCTTCGATATCTCTAAAGCAGACATTCTTGGAATCATGTTCAATCTCGGAGAACCCTGAGCCCCAGAAATGCTTGGGATGTTGGCATCACCAGCTCTTCCCTTCTTGGCGAAGAATCTAGTGAAGGTGTAATTATTTAATGTTTGACAGCTTGAGGAAAGTAGCTTGCGGTCTGATTGTCTAGCAAGTTTCAAGTTTGTATCACGGCTCAATTGATTGCACGGTATGTTGAAATAAAGACTGATTGCTATTCCACTGATGCTACAACAAATCATTGAAAGCATCATGAACTAAAACATTGCCGGGCTGTACGAACCCATGGGTACAAACAGACAGCACAACGCAAAATCCATCCATCCAACCCATATCCCGACTTGAGCCACTTCAGGAACGTTAATCGATCGAGAAAGAATCAAAATAGAAAAGACATCTACCCATCAAACTCATGTCCCAATCTGCAGACGCTGCCAGAGCTTCAATGGATGGAAAAAGAATCAGAAGAGGAGAGAACATGCAGTAGTAAGCAGAATTCTTCGAAGCCTGGAGAACAGCTGAGCATATGAAAACAGGAACCCGGGAAAATGGGAACGGCGGGGAAACAAGGCGCCCTATTCATATCTCCTGCCCACTTGAGGTTACATAAACTGTCTTAAAGAAAGGAAAAGAAAATGGAAAGGCAGCTGAAATATGTAGGTCCGGAGATCCCCTATTATTGTCAGAGAGCAAGGAAGTTGGAGATGAAAGTGGTGTCAGCCTCGCCTTCAGACTCGACAGCAACCTCGAAACCCTCAACGACAGTCTTATCAGCATCGATTCCACCAAGGCTACGCTCAACATCGGCGAGAAATTCGAAACCACGAACAGGCTCTCCACCCTCAGACATCTGACGATAGTGCTCTCTCAACGTGTCGATTGCCTGCTCTGCAAGAAACCAGGTCAGTAAACTTGTTTTGAATTGAATGGAATCCGTCTGGGAGAACTTACTAACTGCACTCTCACGAGCCTCAACCTTCTTGTCCTCAGCAGCCTCCGTGGTAACCTCATGAACCGATCCCTTGCTCTTAGGAGTGGCGGATGGGGAGTGATCAGGAGAGAAGTATTGACCGTACAAACCAGCCTGAGCATCGTAGTAGTTACGGTAGAAGTCGAAATGCTTGCGCATGCCCTCAATAACCTGTATCGCAGTGATCTTGGCTTGCTCCGCACCATTTGCACGGATACGCTCTGTCTCCAACCGAGCCTCCATGTATTGAATCTGCTCAACCAAGCTACGCTTCTCACGCTCAAGGTTGACAAGCTTGTTGGAGTGGACACGGCGCTCAATGTCGGCCTCACGAGCCTTAATCTTGTACTGGTGCTCCCAGGCAGTTCTAGCCATGTCTGCTTGCTTTATCTCCTTGATGGTGGCGTCGAGGCGAGCCTCGATGGCTTCAACCTTGCGGTAAGCGTTGTCAATGAGAGCAGCTCCCTGAGTAATTTCATTCTCCTTCTGGCTCAAAGCGTAGCGAAGATCATCAACTGTGAAGATTAAGAGTCAGCATTGGTTCAGAAATGAAAGTGTGAGGAAGGAGGGAGAAATCAAATGTTTTTTGTGCTTTGAATTCACGTGATACGCTCTCAACGTAGGTTGGAGGAGTAGAACCCTAGCAATTGGAGGGGAGAGAAAGGGATCGCTAAGAAAATTACTTACTCTGGTGGTCGGCATGCTTGAGAGCGATGAGTTTTTCCCGGCGAAGGTCGCAGGAATGCTCAGTAATGGAGTTCTTCAAAGCCTCAAGGTCACAGCGTATCTCAGGGTGCTTCTCAATGAAGTCGTCGATGGCGACGAAAGCAACTCCGTTGCAAGTGGGGATGGAAAGGTTGTCAGGGGTGATGGATCGGGCGCGAGCCAAGAAATTTCTGCTCAAGCGGTGGTCGAGCAAAACTCGCTGGGAGATGGTGATCACGCTCGAAGTTGAGTTGGTGCGGCCGAGGGTGGTTGAAGGAGGGGAGTTGCTACGAGCAATGGCGGAAAGAGCACTGCCAGGGCGGACAGACCCAGAGCTAGAAGCTGAGCCGGTGCTGCCAGTGCTGGAAACTGAGGCAGCGCTCAGTTGAGCGTCAGAGCTATCTCTGGGAATGAGACCCTGCTGAGATTCACGAGAGTTCTCGCGCGACATGTTGAGAGGCATGGTTGGATCAGCAGGATTGGGATCAGCGGAATCGGTGGAGTCTGTGGAGTGGGTAGAATCGGTAGCAATTGAGGAATATGGGTCTGGGTTGATGAGGTCAGAAAGGGTGGTCTGCTTGTTGCGAGCGAGGTCGTTGATGACGGTATGATAGTTGTCAAGCGTGCCACGCTTGGCATGTCGCTTAACAAATGTGATGCGGTCCTCTTCACCTTCGGTGAATGAGAACAGAGATGGGGTGGATTTGGAATGAATGGATGGCAAAATCGTGTAACCGCCGTTGAGCTGGTCAACGGAGCTAAGGTGTGTCATGTCGACGTTCTGAAGAGGGTTTTCGACGCCATCATCGAAGACGAATCGACCGGGGTACGGCTCACGAACGGCTGAGTTCAAGTATCGCTCGAGACCTGGGTCGCTGGTGGTGCCACCGGTGGTGTCGACGGTGGTGGGCTTATACTCAACGAAGGCCTTAGCCTTTCCATCTTCAACGACCACAACCTTTGGCGAAGCGATCTTAACCCAACCATCCTTTATCAAAGCACGCAATGAGGGGACTCTCGTGTTGGCGATCGGTGCCAGGGCGCGACCTGTGATCGGGTTGATAAATTGGCACGCGGGGCGTTGACCTGCCACGGCGAGAGACATTGTGGTGGCTTTGAGTTTAGTAGAGTGGGTGTTGAGGTTGCAAATCGGGTTGAAAGAGGAAAGCGGTGACACTGCAGAAGCAATGCTTGAGATTGTTTGTGTTGGAAAAGCTGTGGTGATTGCGGAAGTGAGAAGAGTATAAGTAGGTTGGCGGCAAACGTGAGTCGCACGGGGTAGCCAAGGTGAAATCGTGACTGGCACAGGTCGCTAAAGGTGAGCTCCTGAAATAAGCGACAAACTCATCACTTCAACTGATCGTCGCATAACCAGACTTTTAAGCGAGATTTCAGTTGCCCTTGGTCCTTGAAGCTTGGGGTTTACAGTTTGCAAATGAAAGAAAGTTCTGATCGGATTTTATTAGCTTAGATCATATGACTTGAATTGGAAGCAAGTCAGGGAAGGAGGACTTTGTTCAAGCTCTTCAATGCCTCATCCGTACATGAGTTTCTAGAGCAGAGATCCCGAACCCCATGGCTTTGAATCCACTTGAAAATCTTTTTATCTCAACTTCTAGCTGACCAATTCTCTGTTAGAATTCTTCGCTGGAGTCTTTCTTAGAGGCTGTTGACTGATCAGCGGGTGACATCTTGGTAGGCATGTGTGATAGCCTCCTTTACCGGGGTAAGTTCATAAGTTTGGTGGAGATTGTGGAGATGGTGGGGTCGGTGGAGTAGATGGTGGATGGGAAGGAGGGGGAGGCATTGTACTCAGCGGCGAGTTGATCGAAGGCGAAGTGTGGTGTAGGAAATCGCTGAGTTGCTGTCAATTTTTTGTCTCAGAGACTAGAGACCGAAGTTGCTAGTTATTTTCTTTACAGCAAGGCTCATCGTCGAAGCTGCGCAGTCCTCATAGTGTCGTATAATCTCCCCCGGTTGCACCTCCTCGGCTTTGAGAGCTTCACATTCCCTTCGCACCTCGCTGAGATTACTCTCCAGCTGCTGGGTGTAGTCGCTCTTGCCCTAGATCTCGGACGTGTTCTGTTTTTACCGAGTCGATCCTGACTGCCAGAGCCACTTTCTTTTCCTCGAGCGCTTCCACGTCTTTCTCCAAAGATTCATTTGTCCTAGCGAACTGCTCCTAGCCTGATAGAAACAAGTTCTTGTTGTTTAAAGATTGCATCTTAGCCTGCAGTTTCCCCGGTTTCACATGAACCGCTCTCTGATCCTGTGAGTTCTGAGATATGTTTTCAATCTATTTGAGATTCTGATTGGCTTTCCTGAGCTTCTCACTGCCTTTTGGAAGTCGGCGATTGTGTTCGAGTCTTTTGTGGCCTGGTTCTTCCAACTTTGTCTCGTCTGGCTCAGGTCGTACTCAGTCCAAAGGACCTTGCTTTCTTCCCTTAACGATTCGACGGAGCGGTATCCAGAATTGGAGGGTGATCTCCATGTTTTGTAATTCGACTCAATTTTGAGGGTTATTTCGTATCATGCGTTTAAGGATTTGAGTTGGGTATCTGAAAGATGGACTTCCGTCCTCGACTTTCACTTTATTGACAGGGGCAGTCAGATGAGATCTGTGCTCTTGTTGGTTGCTATGGTAACAGTTTGTTTACATATATCTCGGGTCCTGGCGGCCACGATTCTTCCTCCTTAGATATCAATACATACATGATTTTGCCTCACAATATCGTCTGGTTCGACAGGGGCTGACTGGTAGCGGGCCGGAAGACCACGGCTGAACGGTTGGGTGGGCATTTGCGGACCTGGACTTATGGGGGGTGGGATAATTTCTGGGGACCATGATAGTGGATGTAGCTTGAGTGAGGTGAGAGTAGTAGTAGGAAGGAGGATGATTTCGTTGTTGCCAGCCGTGAGTGCGCAGTAGGAGAAAGAACTTTCGTAATTCTCATTGCGAAGGCAAAGATATGATGAAGGATTTTCGAATTCGGAAGGTGTCGCAGTCTGTTGCTTAAACCAGCTGCAGATTTGCTTGTTGAGAAGACGGTCAATCATTAGCTTGTTGTAAGTACGCCCAAAACTGCAAACTTCTTATACTCTTTCTGATCCTTTGACCATACTTTTCCACTTTCAATGTTTCCAGCAAACGGAGGTCGCTTTCAATCATTAATGCGTTGTCGTGGGATCTTGCAGTATTTCAGAATTAGAAGCAGCGAAGAAGGCAGAACGTGATGGAAGAAGCGGTGAGCAAGTAGCTGCAGCGCACTTAAACACCTGCATTTGAGGATGTAAAACCGCAGATTCTCATAACAAACGCGCTCACTACCTCAATATATCATGAGGGTCAAAGAAATCCTAGTTTAGATAACTAGTCTCTGGTTTATGGCCATTTTCTGCGGCAGTTCCTGCAGCTTGCAGCCAGCTTTCTCGGCAAGATTGAATAAACGCACTGCAAACCTCCACATGGCCTGGCAGCTTTCGACGCACATCAAGGATAGAAATAAATGATCATAATGCCTAAGGTCAAGTCACTGATATTTCAGTATTATTTATTGTCTGTCTAATTCTGTAAGGTTGGTATGCTGCTTTGGGGTATGCGCGCTCCCCCTCCACTCCAAACTTGATCTCTCCAAAGGGACAAAGTTTCTGCATTCCGCCAATAATAGCAGTCTCGCCCCCAAAACCAACAATTATACAAAGCCTGCTTCTATTGTCTCCTCCATATTAAGCAATTGACCAAGGTATATCCATCACTCATCTCGAATCAGCGCCGCTCGCGACGGGAGAGAATCGGTTGACTTATTCTGAAGTTTTTTGTACTCTGTCTGAATTCTCCTAATCTTGAAATCCTTCTGGTCTACCTGTAACTTCAAGTTCTTGATGGCATCTTGGTGTTGGTGGTCCTTGTCGAGGAGACATTGCTTTTGTGTTGGAAGCTTGAGTCCGGTCTCGCTCCAAGGCTTCAATTCGTCGACGAAGAGCGCTCTCGTTGGCATTTACTCGTTGATGATGGCTTGGTCTGGCAGATGTAGATTGGTGACTTGTCTTCGAAGACCGGATCTCGTATTCCTTCTCCTCAGGCTCTTGGCGCAATGTCGCGATGTCCTCAACCTTCCCCTTCAATTGTTTGGCCATCGACTGGGTCGTCTCCTCCATCCCTCCTGCACTGCTCTTGCTTGTGGTGACCTCCTTGTCCTTTGCTGCTATGCTGTTCTTTAATTTGACAATCTCGATGCCCTTGGTCGCCGAGCCAGCTTCCCAGGCGCGGACTCGCTTCTCGAGCTCTACAACTCTCTCCTTTGCTGCTTGAAACTCAGCAGACGAGCCAGACAATTCTTCAACCTGCTTTCTCAAATTCTTGATTGTTTCGTCGAGGTACTGCCTCTCTCCCAGGTCCAGATATTCGCCTCCTCTTTCTGCTCTTGAATAACTGTCTCTTTGGCAATTTGCCGAAGCTTGGACCGATCTTCTCGTAGGGAAGTCGGTGTTCAGCGTGACCACTTGCCGTTCATGCAAAACTAAAAAGAAAAAGGCACCTCAAAGTCTTTCTGTATTGAGATTGAAAGTTCGAAGAAAGCAGAATGGCAAGGAATTATGCTCTTGCGTTCTGCGCAAAGTTTCCTGACCCTGATGCAGTCCTCGAGACAGCTCGCATATGCCGCATCATGCATCCCATTGGGCAAAAATTTCAAAGAAACCACCTGTACCTCCAATAATCCTTTGAATGCTTCTATTGATATCATCCAATCCTCCCACAAAACATGTATATCCTTCGAATCCCGCTCTCAATCTCCATCCACGCGAATGATTGCAAGCGATTTTGCTCCACTATCCTCAGCTGCTTCCGACTCCAATATTTTCTTGTTCTTCCTGACTGGATACTTTCGGAAATGCTGCAAGGTTTCGTTAGCCTCTTGAAAACTGAAGGGAACAGGAAAGGGAGGAACGGTGCTTACCTCTCTGACGTGATAGTAACCCACCGGCGCCCAGTGTTTGACCTTCATCGTAGCCTTCGGCTCGTACTCCCTCTTGACCGTTGGTTCACCATCAGGAACAGAGCCAACAGCCTTGGCCGTTTACTTCTCCGCGTGGGCAACCTTTCGCTTCTTCGATGGTCCCTTTTGAGCACCTGAAGCATCATTGAGCTCCTTCTGAAGCTTGAGTTTTTCGTTCCTCAAAGACGTAATTACATTCATCAAGGACTCCTCGCGCTGCTCGAAAGAAGTCTTCTCGCTCTTGAGCTGTCGAAGCATATCTCTGGTAAACTCCGTTTCCTCCTTGGAATTCTGCATCTTGATATCTGTAGCATTTAGCTTGCCCTTCAACTCATTCAACTCGGTATCAAACTTGGCCTTTGTCTTATCCTTCAACTCGAGCTCATTCTTCAGCGATGCCGATCGTTCCTTCAAGGCGTTGGCGAAATGCTCCTTTTGAGAGTTGGAGGCTGCGAGACTCTTGTGAAGTGATTGCACCTCCGCCTGCAATCCCACCTCAGCTGCGGCTTTGGCTTTGGATAACTCTTCAGCATTGTTCTTAGCTGCGCGCTCCAGCTTGAACAGTTTGGCTTGCAGATCGGAAATAACGTCCTCCTTATCCTTCAGGAGTTGTGCATGTCGGCCTTCGGCGAAAGTGATGGAGTTCTTGACATCGTCGAGCTCAATTTCGATTTCTGGATTTTCGTCGATGAAGGCTTGAAGCGTACGGAGGGTTTGAGAAGGTCGGTTGCGGGATGTTGAGGAAGACATGGTTGATGGTTTGTGACGTGTTGAGGTAGGTTTGGGGTTTGAGGGTGAGTATTTATTGCGATGACGCGGGGAGAAGGTTTCGATGACTTTGAAAGTTTGATGTAACTTGACAACTTGTAGTGGTGCTTTCGTGGTTTGAAGGAGAAAAGGGGCTTTATTGGCGTGTCGGAACGTGATAGGCATGGGTCGGAATTAGTTGAAGATGGGAAGAACTGTCTAAGTTACGCCAAAAAATAATATATATATATATTAAATTTAAAATAAATTGGTTCAGAGTGTTAGGATCAAAATTGAATGCATCTCTCTGAAGAAGTTGAGGAGATTATATCCCTGGGAATTGGAGGAGAGAGTGAATTTCTTTTGTTTATATGACTCAACCTATTATTATCACCCTCTAATATATAACTTTAAAAATTAAGTTTATTATTAACATTAAATAAATCTAGTAAGTTAAAGTTTATTTTAATTAAGAAACCTTTAGACTATTATATTTTAATATTTTAATTATAATTTAAGGTCGTGTTGTGGCTATTTAGTATTATAGCTTTAAGAACTAGGACGTCATGCGCCCAGAGCATGTGACTAAGCAAGCCCTTAGGATTTTCCCAAGGTCTTTTACCTTCTCTAATATATACTCTTTATTAGCAATATATGCTTAACCCAAGCCCTAGCCCTATGTTGCTGTGCCTACGTGATTAGGTCATTACTGAATCAATATTTTAAATAATTTAAAAATAAAAATTATATATAGAAAAATTATTACTATTTTATAGCTTAAGTCATAACTTTAGTACTTTTTCTTATTTAGTTATAAAGATATTATTCTATAGATTCGATTATTTAAACCTCTAATTCTAAGATCTTTAAGTTGTGCTATTAATATTTAATTTATTATTTAAGAATTAAGGTCCAAAAAATCGATCGTATTGCTAAAAAACGATCATTTCGCTGAAGCCCACGATTAATACTACGTATCGCCTGCCCAAATACGACCGGGTTTCCCATGCGATCTTGTTCTGCGGGTTGGTTCTTGCAAGGTATGATATGACAGCGAGCATGGGTTATCTCAACACTTGCCCTCTTAGTTGTGAGTCTCTTAGATAGCATCGTACGCACAGACCAGTAACGCATGGACCACTAATAGGGTTGAGCCTATCAAGTTAAGTCACATGAATATTGACAACATTGGTGCCCACTGCCGGAAACAACCACAAAATATGATTGGTCTATGCAATCACCCCAGCCAACGCAGCTTTCTCTCCTCAGTCGGGCGTCACTTGCAGCAAGGTGGAGGCGCAGACGCTACAACTCCTCAATTTACAGGAAAGCGTATTGTAACGGAATAAGTCATAAAATTGATAATATTCGGTTTGGGAGACTGTTGTTTTCGCTCGACTACAATACCCTGGGAGATCTGTTGCCTAAGGCTCCGCATTCCTAGTATCGTTCAGAGAAGGCCTCGCCATTTTACCGTCTGGTTAGAAATGGCTCTCCAGTATCAATTCGACGTCGCGAAGGCTGGCGAAGTATCTGGCACTGTAGTCCTCAATCTCCTTAAAGCATGCGCCGAGGACGATATCCAACCCATCGTGATTCCTTCTCTCGAGGTATTCGGCTCCTGGCTTATGGCTGATAGAGATCGTATCAACATGGCAGGAGACGCTCTAAGGAACTCCCGAGACAAAACGGTGGCTTTCCTTAAACTCGTCATCGGAATGCCCAAAGCCCTTTCAAAGATAGTTAGGGATAATACGCATTTGACCTCTTCCTTTCTTTTTGCACTTGGTTGTTCGAACTGCTTCGACACCCAAAAGACTGGGCAGCTAATGTACGAGATTATGGGACTGAATGGCACTTTCGGGACCTATAATGTCTCATCGCATCTCATTTATCAATTCGTCGACAAACTAAAAGGCCATGGAAACTTCCTCCAAGGGGATTCGCCGTCCCAGATATTCAACGATATCATAGCGGCTACTTCGGTGCCACTAGTCCAGCAAAACCTTCGACTGGATGATCTTTTCGATGATTCTGAGGCCCAAAAGCTTGCGAAGATAATTCATGAGGTCTTTGAAGGCTTGAGAAATGAAGATATTCGGCACCTTACACTCGAGGGAAGTCGATCAGGAGCGTGGCTAGCTTCATTATTTGTGTGGCTACGTCCAAAGGAAGTCGACGTGTCAGTCAACAATTTCCGAGTCTATCCGCCTGCTGAGGGCAAGGCGGGAAGGGACGCTGTACGGCTGTCGATCAACTTCGTGCCCCCCCTGGACCTCAACTCCAGCTCCTGGCGTATTAGAAGGTGGGAACCACAGAAAAAGATAGAAGATCTGGTCATCAGAATGAACGAGGAAATTCTAATTGCGAAGAAACACCCTTCACCACTGGGTAACGCTAGATATCAAGTCGCCACGTCTGTATCTTCTCAAGAAGCTGTGGACGCAATCGGCTACCTGGCTTCAGCTATCGTGGTTGTTGCAACTACACGAGGCAATCTGTGTAACAAAGATGGCTCCTCATCAATGCACCTCATCGACCTGTGTTCGGAAGATTTTCTGAATGCCTACCCGATGATCATGGAACGATTTGGATGGCAGAACCTGAACAGGGTACGCCGGGACAATATGGTCAAGACTATTGACGATTGCATCAGAAATGGTGTATATGAGAAGAACATCGAAGACGATGTCGAGCTCCAGGGAAGGCTTATATCTCGCTGTTCTCGGGACTACTTTGATCGACTTGGAGAACCGATGCTCACAAGAGATGATGTTCGAGAGAGAGAGATTATCGAATACGCCATACACGTTGCCGCTGAGGCTCTGCTATTCAGTCTTTGCTTTGAATGTCCAAAGAACCCGAAATATAGGCCGTTCGAAACCAACATACTAAATAGAAACGCTAAGCTCCTCCGCGGCATTCTTCTTGGACCTCACCAGGCCCCTGGATCTCGTCAACCCACGGCGGCCCACGGGTACCCTTTTTGGGAATTCAGAGCACAGGTCATCGACGCTATGGTTCCGAGCGCACTGGCTCTCAATTCCACGGATCTGGCAGTTGCTGGTGACGGGAATATAGCCTATTCGGCCGCCTTACTTGCAGTAGATTCAGATATGACAGACAGACGTAGAATTGCCGCAATTTGTTTGAGCCCCGGGGCTCTGAAGAAGGAAGGCGTACAAGGTCAATTTGAGAGGCTCGTTGAGGTCATCAACCCTACCCGAATGGCTGCCCGCACATTAGATATCATATCACGACCTGTTGAACTTTTCGGCCCTGGAGGCAAATTTCAAGGGATCGACGAACGCTCCGCTCGCGACAAGCTCGGGATCAAGATAGAGCACCTAACCAGCGCTTCAGACGACAAAAGAAGCATTCTGTACTTCACAACTTACTTACGCGAGCTCTTTAAAGGCGGCTTGGTCATGAGTCCAGATTATGAAGGAGCTATACTATCCATTCCAGCTCAATGGGAACGATCGATAGATGCCGTTACCTTTGCCAGTCACATCAACCAATACAACTCACTCCCTGAGCAACATAAATCCCTTGCCGAAAGTTGGAGGTCGAAGGACTACCTTGGTGACAATATACGATGGTGCTTAGTTGGTAGAGATGTCATGCCAAAAACAAGATACATCACAACGACTAGCGATAGCGAACAACTCCGTTTCTTCGAAGCAGGAAATGTTTCTCCTGGACGAAAGGTGTTCATCCGACAACGGCAGGTGCCACTGATACACTGCGTCAAGGAAGCTATGGAGGCCTATGGGGAGAACCCAAATTGGGTTATAATATCCTAGAAGTCTAGGAAGCTCTAAAAGCTTGTGTAGTAAAGGTCTCGCTAACAAGATATTGCATTTGATGTATATATCTCCAGGAATCAGGAGAGCAGAGCGCGTTCTAATGGTTTTTCGTTTCAAATAATCCTTGATTTCTATAGTACTGCTCCTTTTGGTTTTGAAACAGAGTGGAACATGGGCGGCAGAATTGCAAGAAAATCCAAACTCATCATGATATCTTTTTTGCTTCAGCAGTTCCCTCTTTGACGTTTGTGTGGCTGGCTTCGTGAATTGTGCTTTTGAGGACTGTCATATAAACTTCATTCAGATGGCGCTCCGGTGCTAAAGTAGAAGTGGTGCTAGCACCGCCTCCGCGGTGGCACTTTCCATTTTTGGCATTACCATTGTGAGATGTTTTTGCGCCTTTAGGATCGCTCAACCAAATTAAGGAGCTTTTTGAATGATGTTCTGTATTCGACGAATGGTGACGAAGTGTTTTGTTTTGGTGGTTGTGTTTACAGGTTCTCGGCTCTCTCCTCTGGGCGAAGCGGTGAAGTCGCGACAAGTCAGAGGCCAGGCCGCCGCGCTCGGGCCAATCGGCTCAGCAGCTTAGCAGGTTTCCCCTAAAAATCGCCCTCCCTAGCACTTAGTTTCTATGCGAAATTAGCCTCCACAAAGGCTAAGGCACTAAGGTATAAGCTGCGCTAGAGGTCTTCCGATCACGCGACCACGTCTATCCCCTGATTGACCGCGGTCGACCCACTGATGCGGGTTCAAGGGAGTTCAGGAGATACATGCCGTGACGGGAAATGGCCCATTTACCTTGTAAGATTGCCGTATTATCACTACCAGGACTACATCCTAGCAAAACCAGCCTTGAGAAAAGTGGCATGCTACATGAAAAATGCCCTCAACCACCTATCTTCGCTTTCCCCCCTACACTCCAGCTCCGCCACCCTTCTCCTACCATTCTCAAACAGGATGTGATCATTATGGTTGTGCAGGATCGTGCAGTATACGTTCTGGGCTGCCCGGGGTAATTCGCAATTTCACCTGCAATTTCTCCTGCTTCGCCCAGCGCGTTCTTGGCATTTATGGCGAGGCGGAGGACGGCCATATGAAAGCCTGCTGTTCTCCTTCGAGGTAGTCTAAGATCTCAGCATTTGCATCTTTCTTGGCCTATTTTATTTGATAATCTCAATTTCTTGTCATGGCTGCTGTGGATATGCGCCGTGTGCATTTCTGGCTGCCACCTGATTTTTCTCCTACTACGCCGCGCAATGCTTCGCACAAGCATCGACACAGGCCTGCCTCCGCAACCGCTAACTGTCGAAGCTACGTAGTGCCATTGTACAACAAAGAATCAATCGTCGACTAGAGCGGCAAGTCTAAATCTGTAGTTGTTGTAAGCCAAGGGCGTGAGTCGTTAACCCAATGTACATGTGAAGCCGAATATTTTCTCGAAGAATATACTAATATGCTATGAAAATAGCAGCCTGCGATCTAGCTCCCGCTAGCTGTAATGACGAAGACGTACGCTTCCTATCTCTTGAAGAGTTCTGGAGGGAGAAGAATGCGAAGAAAGAATGCCAGAATGCTCAAGATACCACTTAGCTTATCGACGACTCAAGTCCTGACACAACGAGAAGCTGCCCGGCACAGTTGATAGTGGAAACTAGTGGGAGCCATAACTAAGGCACTCGAGGTATGTGCAACAGCCAACTATTGATTTAACGAGCAGATTCCTAATCATACGCAGAAAGTCCGGTGATTCTCGAGGATGACGAGATAATTACCCCCTCTATTGAAGCCGTAGCCGCGTCCGTCTTAATTGACGCTGGTGCTGATTCAACTACTGAGCTGAACAAGCCGACCGATACTCTTAGCCAGGATGCATGGTATGATGTTGAGGATGGCGTTGTCCTCGAGGGGGATGCCTTAGCTCCTATACTCGCTCAGGACCATCATCGCTCGCCTGGGTTACTGTAAAACCAGATCGACCAACATAACGATGGAACACCCAATGTACCTTTGGACGGGCCAGGGGCCGAAACTTTGGCTTAACCGTTGGATGAGGATGGCGGACGATAGTGTGGGAAAAATATATCTTAGCTCGAGAGGGATACGCTACTGGCTTTCAAAGAACAAGAGAACTTGTCGTCGGCTGCTCGCAGCTCCATACTCCCTCCCTGAGCCGACGCACCATCAAATGGACCAAGAACAGGATCAGAGTAGAACTAGCTGTGGCGGGCTAGAGGAGCTGAGACATGGCTCTCTGCTTCGTAGTCAATATCAGGAGGAGGCGGAACACGAAGATAAGCGGAGGCGGAGCCGATTCCACTCGACCAGCAGCAGCTACAGGAGACAGTAGTACATGCGGTGAAGGAGGTCGAAGATGGCGGAAGTAATCCTGAGCAAGTAGAACAGGCCGAAAAGCGGCCGCACTAGGATGAGAGGAACGAGGCAGGTAGTAACATCCACCTGTCCGAACGTAGCGGTTCCGGTCACAACATAAACGATGAGAACGACGAGGATGATGAGGAAGACGAAGACCCACGGCCTGTAAAGCGGCGAAAGCGGGATTCGTAAGTTATCTGCCAAACTCCTGTAGAGGTCGAACACTGCGTTTCACAAAAGTCTCGAAGTCCCTCCGCCGCACGAGAGTCTGGACCTGTTGCAGAATATCGAGAGTGGCCCTTTCAGGCTTCCTTAAACGCACGAGGATCGGGAATGACACAACATACAATCTCGAGTTCAAATTGCCATGTACCTTAGAGCGACTTAACCTGCCAATTGAGGTGCTATGGATATTTATTTGCTCAGTGTATGCCGCTTGCCCGTGGGTGCCGCTCATCCGTGGGTGCTGATTGTCGTGTGTGCCACTCGCCCGGGTGTGCTGATCGTTAGAATAAGTATAACCAGATATTGCTCTACTTTTGATTTGGCCATTATTTTACCAAATCACCTTTCTTCGTTTCTATAATCGATTAGACTATATCAACTTTCCAATCCTTTATCTAGGGTTCAATCAGGTCCTATTTAACAATGCGTGTCCAAGCACTGGTCCTCGGGTTGATGGTCGCACTAACAGTCGCTTTGCCAACGGACTTGCCAGTGAATTTGAAGCAATCACTTGAAGCTAGAGTAAGTGTCCTAAGACTTTATAGTCATAGGCATCGATGATGAGTACCAATGGCTGACTGCGCGCCGGATGGTGGAATAGGATGTAAGTGATCTTGCACTGAGTTTTGACTAGCTGTTATTATAATAGATGGCTGACTGTGCGCTAATGGTGGAATAGTGTGTAAGTGATCTTACCCTCTATTATATTAGTAGATAGCTGACTAGATACTGGATGGCGGAATAGCCTGTAAGTGATCCTACGTCCTGTATTGACAGGCTGTTATGGTAGTAGATGGCTGACTAGGTGCTGGATGAATGGAATAGGATGTAAGTAATCTTACAATTAGTTTTGATGAGCTGCTATGAGATGGCTGACTAGGTACTGGATGGTGGAACAGGATGTAGGCAATCCTGCGCTCTGTATTGACAGGCTGTTATAGTGGTAGATAGCTGACTAGGTGCTGGATGGTGGAATAGTGTGTAAGTATCTTACACTTAGTTTTGACGAGCTGCTATGAGATGGCTGACTAGGTACTGGATGGTGGAATAGTGTGTAAGTAATCTCGCCCTCTTGACAGGCTATTATAATAGTAGATGGCTGACTAGATACTGGATGGTGGAATAGTTCGTAAGTGAACCTGCGCTCTGTATTAACAGGCTATTATAGTGGTAGATGGCTGACTAGGTGCTGGATGCTGGAATAGGATGTAAGTGATTCTTACCCTCTATATTAATAGGCTATTAGAGTAGTAGATAGCTGATTAGATGCTGAATAGGCAGTAAGTGAACCTGCGCTCTGTATTGACAGGCTATTATAGTGGTAGATGGCTGACTAGGTGCTGGATGCTGAAATAGGGTGTAAGTGATCTTGCCCTCTATATTGGCAGGCTATTATAATGGTAGATGGCTGACTAGATGCTGGATGGTGGAATAGTTCGTAAGTGAACCTGCGCTCTATATTAATAGGCTGTTATAGTGGTAGATAGCTGATTAGATGCTGAATAGGCAGTAAGTGAACCTGCGCTCTGTATTGATAGGCTGTTATAGTGGTAGATAGCTGACTAAATGCCGGATGGTGGAATAGGGTGTAAGTGATCTTGCCCTCTATATTGACATGCTATTATAATAGTAGATGGTTGACTGGGTACTGGATGGTGGAATAGTGTGTAAGTGATCCTGTACTCCATATTGATAGGCTATTATAATGGTAAATGGCTGATTAGGTGCTGGATGATGGAATAGTTCGTAAGTGAACCTGCGCTCTGTATTGACAGGCTGTTAGGTAGTAGATGGCTGACTGTGTATTGGATGGGAAGTGAACCGAACCAAAAGCTTCAAAGGCAAACTTTGGGTGCAATGAAAGGTCTAGGAGTGATAGGATCGGAGATGCTTGTGAAGTGAGAGAAAAGTCTCGTTGAGGGTTTTGTCCACAGTGTGGTTTCCCCTTAGCCGCGGACGAATGTCGAGACTAGGATAGAGAATAAATTGGGCTGTGAAACCGCTTCCTATACCGTGATTCATACTGCCGGCTCAGTTAGGAATGTATTCTGTATGATCAGACCTCCTTCTGCGCGAATTATGGGATTCATCCAAAGGAATTGCCTCGTTTCGTAGGAGCGGGAGGGTAAGTCACGGTATGAGTCGCCATTATTCCATCGCCTTCTACAACCTTCCTTCCTCCAAGATAAAAATAACATCACTTCTTAATCACATGTCTATAGAGGTAACCTTCTAGAACTTCCAATATGCATACTTCTTCGTATTCAGGGACCATCACTCGAGGCAAAATTCTCGTGCTCTCTTATGTATACTACCACCAATTCGACACTCTCATCTGATGACGAAACATGTCCTTGGTGTCGACTTTTGTGCGAGGTCTAGGCTCGACTTGGCGGTCTCTAAGGCATTGCTCGACGGTGGAGGCGGGGTTCTAACTTTTGTGTTAGGCCTATCTTGCGTGTCTAGGCTTTGAATCAAGCCTGGTCTTGGGGTACGATGCAACAACGCGGTCCAAGAATGGGTAAATGAGCTAGGCCGCGGGCCCTCAATAGGCTCCATATTCCCAGATCATTAACGGAGCATATTGCGTATGAACAAGGGAGGCAAAGCCGAAGCCAAGCTATCTTCATAAGGTGCCAATATTCGTAGAGGATCTCAAACGCCTCGTAGGCATAGTCAGCCCGCAGCTGCCACAAGCCTGTGAGGGTGGCCGAGGTAAATGGCCCGTAGAGTGCGTGATACAGACGCTAGTGGGTGGTGGGCCTGTGTATGTTAGTGCCACCGCCAATAACTGAGCGTCTGCAATCAATATTCTCGCTCGTAGGAGAGGACTCTATATGTCTTATTCTAAGTTGAATGAGAGTTGAAAGCCACACGAATGGTGTTAAGAGACGGAGTTGTCTTGCGTGATAGTGTATTCGCGTGTTGCAAAAGAGGAAGGAGTGTCGTTTTAATGTTGTGGTATCGGACTTTAATTCCTAGGGAGACGTTGGCCCTCAGATGTTACTTTTTAAGTAGGTAGAAGCTCTTGCAGGAAAAGGGTCGGGAGGAAGACAAAGCGCTGCAAGGGCTACAGTGACTATCTGAAGACTGCCCAGTCGCTTTCATCTTTCGTTAACATAATGGAATATATAGATCATTCACTTAAACTTGGGAGAGACTTTTGTAGAAGATTGTCACCGTATACATTTCAGGCACATGCGTTCCACCAGCTGTATGTCAAGGAGCTACAAAATCCGCACTGAAGTCTGCATTTCCCAAGTCTGTTCTTCGTGACAAATGTCCAGAAGAACGCAAAGACAAGTACAAGCCGTTTTCCAGTTCATTGAGAATCCTCTCCAATACCAGTAGTCACGATCTTCTGTGACCATCCGTAACTCAAATCCAATACCCAATACACTCCTCCGAGACCAGTAAGCCCAATGATACGCTGGTTAACGTGCCCCATACCTCGATTAACTTCCGATCCGAGCCTCTCAATTACCATCAATCCGTCGACACTTTGCAGCTCTTCCATTTTCTTCATTCTCACCAACAGGGAGCTCTACATTCTTCCAGGGCTCAACAATCTCGCCCAGCTTTGGATTCTGTTTCTCTAACTTCTTGATGCGATTCTCCGCTCGGATGATAGCCACCTCCTTCTTCTCATTCTTGATTTCAACCCCGCTGAAGGGTGTGTTGCATTTGCTCATTGGAATGATTGACTTGTTGCAGCGAAGTCTTCATCGCAAAACCTACCAAGGTCAACGCAGTGTTGTCGTCCTGGGGAGCCTGGGCACGAGCCTTGAGCTCTGCCACCTTCCTGGTCGATAATTGAGGTGTTTTCTGAACGGACGAGGAAAGAGCACGATACGGAAACTGAGTACTTCGATAGTTGTAATGCTTCCAGAGCTTCTTCAAGTCGAGCCATCTTCACCAAGGAGGGACTCGAGGTGATTCTCTTTATAGCCCTTGACTCGATTCAACCGGAAGTCCATGATTTTGTCTGTGGCTCCTGTAGCTGGAACCACGGGCTCTCTCAGCTTTCCTGTCTTGCTAAATTGTTCTAGTTGGAAATCAAGCTTCGGCGCTGGGAAGTTCACGAGGCCAGGGAACTCAGGTTTGTAAGATGATGGCCAGGAAGGAGGCATTTTGGTTGACGATAGAGCGTCGGAAAGGCGTGACGAGCTTTTTGTTGATGAGTTGTTGCTTGATGGCAAGAGATTGCGATGGAAAAAGTGTTGACTTTGTTCGGAGAAAAAAGTGCGTTGTAGTGTGCAGAGGGTTTTACGGAGTTACTCCCAGTGTAAGCAAAACGCTCTGCTGCGGTGCAATTTTTCTTGATAGTGAATGGTCGACGGTGTGAGAGACCTAGATTTGAGGTTTGGAAAGATGAGACCGTTGGGTGAGGTCTTGGGTGAAGAGTATGCGACCAAAGAACGCGTTGTTGTGAGAGGCGTGTGTAATGTGGACGGTTTCGAGAAAAGTTGCGGTTGCGAGGATGCAGGATAGAAGTGAAATGTTCTGTAAACAATGCAATTGTCAGAAAAATACGAGCCAGGGTTCAGTTGGCTTTGTCTCTTCAAGAAAGAACGCGTAGGGAAAATAAGGGAAGGAGCCCTATGTGATAAGGAACCCTTCCAAGGACTATTCACTGGCAAATGAGACGAAAGAGGTGGAGAGATTTGGCTTGGCAGATGCCACCTTTTCATAAAGCATTCATTAGCACAAAGAAAGTGATGTGTCCGTAGGAGTGAATTTTCAAATTACATCGGGCAATCTGAGGGATTCAAAAAGGCGAACTTTATGTTAGTCAGTCGAAGAGTCCGAAATATCACCACAACAGTCCCTTTACTAGTCTATTGGGACAGCTCTACACCCCGCCCCCTAAATTGCCTTCATGAAAGTAATAAATGAACCAAGGAGCAAGATGCCAAAAAAGCCAATCCAATTATCCATCATGAGAACCCACATCGTCCAAATTTTTATCTTTGTCAGTGCTCTCTTCTTATGACCTGCTCCGAACTTTGGTCTCTGTTTTCGGTTTCTATGTTCTGAGCGCCGTCTCCTTAGTCCTGGTCAAGGGTGTGCACTGTTTGTTCCTCTTGGTCTTCGCCTTCTTCTTTGCGTTCTTTTTCTCCTCTTCCAGATCAGCCTTAATGTCCGCCTTATACGCTCAAGCTCGGGAAAAACCGGGGCGCCATCAACTAGGACGGCCGCTTCAGACAACTCGGCTCGTCCCCGAAATCGATCCTCCCACACCTCCTGCGCTGTATTGATCCCTTCAATATCCGGGGCTAACAGGTATGCCGGAACCCTTCTTTTCCAGATCTCATTGGACCGTCAGCCCTAGGCTGAGTTGCAGGTTGAGATTTTTGATGAGATTCTGGAGCTCGAGGGACTGTCGGAACTTTGGTATCAATTCAAATTGACGGGGCTCTGGAGCTCGTAGGTAAAGATGGTGATATGGTTTACACTTGTGGCAATGGTGCAAAAGAGTGGCTATTTAGAGTTGAACAATTCTAATTGGACGTATGAGACGAACTTCAGATTTCCCCAACATTAGTTCTTTTGCAATCATGGACTGGGAGTGAACTCGTGGAAGAGATTATGGATAGCGAGGTGGCTACCTCGAGTCATTCAAAGTAAACGAACGATTGAGAAAGCAGATTCGTAAAGACTTTTCAATTCCTGTTCCCAAGTGAACGCCTCATATCTACTTTACCCCGCAGGAGACGAAAGGGCCTCCTTCATCTATCACACGCAATGACTCTCCCACTACGAATCCAATTTAGACTTACTCCTCCATCAACGAGCTCTCCAATTGCTCAACCGGAGCTAACGATCCATCCTTCAATCCCTCCTCACCCTGATCAGTCTTCTTTCCCTTACCCTTCAATTCCTTAAGCTCACCTAACAGCTTCTCCTTCTGTGCAACCAAATCGTCAACCTCAATATACAAGTTAACCTTCCGCTTCTTCAGGTCACGAACACGCTCAGCCTCATAATCCTCTTCCATGCCGCGCTTACCAATGCTGCCCAACCGGATCTCGCCATTCTCCTCGTCGAGCTGAATGCCGTGCGGAAGGAGACACATCTTATATTTGCCGATGATCATGTCTTTGTGAGCGATGGAAGCGTCCTTCTCTGCAACGATTCGGTCTTTTTCAGCGATTTGGAATTGGTGGGTGTTGGTCAACTCCTGCATCTTGTCCTCCAAATCGGTATTTTCGTTTACGAAGTGGACGATGGTCTTGGTAAAGTCTGCACGTGCTTCGCTGCGCTTTCGGTTGACGGCCGCAAGTGTGGCTTGGACTGCAATGTAGGAGTTAGTAATCGCTCAATGTCATTGAAACCATTGTGAATCGAGGATAGAACCTTATAAAAACAGCATAGATAGAGGGGGCCAATGACTCACGTTGGGCAATCTGATCCTTTGGATCGAGAGGGACGGGCGCGCGACCGAGCAGGGATGAAGTTGCAGACGCGAAACCATTAACAGGTCCGACAGCAAGCGGAGAAGGTTTGACGGGTGGGAAGGCTTTTCCAAAACCAACTGGTTTGGCAGCTTGCTTGTACTTCGAAGCGCTTGCGAGAGCAACCAAGCCTTCAGCAGCATCATTTCTGGAAGCGGAGCCACCTTTGGAAGAAGATGCCATGGAGCTGTCAGTAGACTTGCGAGCCTTAGTAGCAGCCCGAGTGGACTTGCGACGCTTGGGAGCAGCAGAGCCAGTCTGGCCTGGGTTGCGCTGGTTGCCGATGATTTGATAATTGACCTCAGGATCGTAGTTGTACCAACTCGGACCTTCGAGGCGGATGCGAAGTGCAGTGAGGGTTGTCTTGGTAGTGTGCAAGTAGGAGTGTAGGTTTTGATATGTGGTGATTTCGGAAGGTTCGATCTGGCCTGGTGGCAAGGAACATGCCTTCTCCTCTAAAGCCTTGATAAGACTGAACGCAGTCTTGTCGGCTTTTTCGAGATCCTCGCTGCTGAATTTGGCAGATACAAAAATGGAATGTTCACCGAATGTTCCCTCCAAGATCCAGTAGTCGCTGGAAAGCATTTGCAAGTCGCTGTAGATGTCCGTCAAGGTTGACATAGAGAGAGGTGGGAGATGGGGCGACATCTTGGCGGTTGGTTACTATTCCATGAGATCCGTTAGCTTGGAAGAAAATTTTTTGGAGTTGCTCAATTGAGATGAATGATTGCGACAGTTGACAGCGGGCTGAGGTGAGCTATTGGGGATGCAAAGAAAGGGGAATAGCAACTGCTCAATCAATGAATTGAGAAGAACAATTGAAAATAGATGTGATTTGGCCAACCAAGGGGAAGCCGGACGTCAATCCGCGGCTGAAGCTGGGCGGTGGAAGTTGTGTAAGAAGGGAAAAGTCGCGGAAAGGCAGACGCACAACAGCTACTCCAGCGGAATGATTGAGAAGCGAGCATCAGAATGTATTGGAGAGGTAGATAAGGTGATGGCTGCTCTCAATCGTGGAAGTTGATCAAGAGATCTGACATCGACATGAAGGTGAGGGATTGAGAATGTGCAGGTGAATCACGGCTTGCGAACTCTGACTTGCTGACTCCAGCAGAAGTAACGAAGTCTGAATGACTGAAAGATTTTGATCATACGAGGAGCACACATGACACTGAGCGTCGCGAAGGTAGCGCCCTTGCACGCGCCAAAGCATCGACGTTGATCTAGAAGTATCAACATTCACCTTTGGCGTCCCGCACGCCGCGCTCAGGGAAATAAGAGAAGAAAACAAAAGAAACGAGGGCAGTTTACCAGAACAGCTCGAGCAAAGGTGCGAAGTGTATGCAAATAGTTCTTGTCGTAGTCGTTGAGGCCGTTTACGAAATGTTGTTGTGATGAAGCTTTAAAGTCAAGGTCAGAGAGCGAGGTTTGGTTTTCAAAAGCATTATGATGGCGCTAGTTGGAGATAACGAAGGTCTAGTGAATTGGACATCGGCGATACGGAGGTTGGGAGGAGGAGAGATGGGACGGAGGACGTCATTGCGAAGAGGGCAGAGAGTTCGGCTACTGAGAGTTTGTGCGTTGGGAATGATTTTAGACGATACGCCTTTACAAACCCGAACTCAAGAGTCTTGGATAGCCAAGAGTAAGGGATGGGCGTATACATGCGGGTTCTTTATACCTAGGGTCGAGAAGGACAAAGACGTTGCTTGTGCTCCTTCGATGATTGTCAAAGGAGGCCGCAATCAAGGGTATGGAGACAAAGCAGGAAATGCAGCTTGTCACTAAAGGGAGGCACATTTATGCATTGCAAAAACATAATGAAGTGGGGTATATTGAAACACGTATGCTTACGAAGTCAACCTTCAAACCGAATTGAAGACCGCAAGACCTATTCCATCATTTCAAAGGAATATTTTCCCAATTAGCACCCTCCCCCAACTTAACCATTCTCCACCCATCCACCCCAAGTATTCCCCCATCTTCAGCATTAGGGTCAATAGCCCACTTCCTCAACGGCATAACATCCAAGCTGGTCCTATACCCCGCATCCCACATCTCCATTCCAGCCCAAGCAATCATAGCGGCATTATCCGTGCAAAACTCAACAGGGGGAAACACCAGCTCCATTGCCTCGTGCCCATTGACATCCAATGCCGTTCTGATTATATGCTTGAGGTACTGATTGCTCGCCACTCCACCAGAAACAACAAGGGTTTTCAGACTAGATAGTTGAGGGGATTTAAGAGCGAGAGTGATCCGGGATGCGAGATGTTCGAAGGCTACACGCATCGTCTCTCGTGCTAGCAATTGTCGTTCTGCATTGTCCATGGTAGGGTTTTGCTTCAAGAAGCGTTTGACTGAACTGCCTATTCCGGCGAAGGAAAACATGCCATTGTATGTCTTGGCTTCTTGTGGTGTATGGTTCTGTAGTGGAGGAGTAATTGACCAATTTGGTGACTTCGATTCTCCCTTGCTAGACGATTGCTTGTAGCTATATTGTGCCTCTCCATCTGGAAATGCAAACTTCTCCAGCAGAGGCCCGTAACTCGCGCCTTGTGTCTCCTTCAACACATCTTCAAGAAGAATGTCTCGTGCACATTTGTCAATCATGTCTCCAACAGCGATGTCCGTCATATTTGCCAGAACTTCGTGGTCACAGAGACCTTTGGAGTGAACCAACATCGTATGTCCCCCAGACACAAGCAGCGTGAGGAAGGGGAAAGCGGGATTGGCAATGCGTTGATCGCCAGTTTTATAGATCGCGGAAACCAGTCTAGGTGTCAGAGCATGTGCTTGCATATGGTTGACACCCAGCAATGGGATCTGCCACGCAACAGCCAGTCCCTTCGCAGTATCCAGCCCAGTTATCAGATTCGCCCTCATGCCTGGCCCTCTCGTAACCGTTATGAAGTCCGGTTTCTTCCTGCATATTTCCTTCTCATCACGATCTTTTGGGAGATAGAGCCCATTTCTCAGGTGTCCACTCTCTCGATGTATCCTGACCTTGTAGGGAGGGAGCTTCTGCAGCGCCTTGTCGATGAGTCTTGCGAGGTTTTTCTGATGGGATTCGTGCGCAACTATGGGATGCACTCCTCCATATGCTTGATTATCGGAGATGATCTTCTCATGGAAGCGCAGGACTGCGGCGTTCTTGTGATGCCGGTCGAGAATGGCGACGCTGGTATCATCGCAGGACGTTTCAATTGCGAGGGTAATGAGGTTACGGCGCCGTACGCAGCGTTGGATCGGAGGATGGAAGCGCCTGATGAGAAGACATGATGGCCTCATCAAGCTGGAATTGGTCGGTCGTTGGGTGATAGAGGTTGAAAGGGGAGCCAGAGGTTGAATAAAAAATGTAGCTCCAGCCACACTCACATGCTTCAGCCACCATCAATCAACTTTATCTCCGTCGATCTTCTCCCGAAACAACCTGTGTAACATTCAACTAAGCAATCCACTAAGTAATCTATACTTTTAGGGCCCAGATCAACCAAGAAACGACAATGATCCCGCCGTCTATGATGCAGCTTCCAAGCCGTGTGCCGCTGGGGCGGTGCGATGGCAACGACATGTGTGATTCGACGTCCAACAGAGGACCAGCGCGAAACACAACGAGGAGGAAGTTGCATACAGATATATTGTACAGCGGATCCTAATCACGAAAACCCCCTCCCTTAATGTCTCCTACCCCCAACGAAGCAGCCAAAGAAGCATCGGGCAAAGATGCAACATGAAGAAGCGTGCACCAGCCAAGGAGCCTCCTTTCCCAAACGCTCGAATCGCGAGAAGGCATGCCTTAAAGACAGAGCTAAAGCGAGAGCTAAGAAGGCGTTGAACCTTGAGTCCTCATCCGAAGACGACTCCTCAAAGACTCCCTACGAGGCAGCCTACCAAGAACTGAACGAAAGCCCTACCTTCAACTCCTCCAAGTTCCTCAACAAGGCGCGAATCGGTCCTACAGGAATTCCAGACAAGACCATTGCCTTCGTACGAGGCACCGCAGAAGCGTTGATCAATCCAAAATCAGCAGTCAAGAGGCGCGCAACACGAAATGCGGCGGGGAAATTGGCAAAGAGTAGGCCATACTCAAGTCGGAAGGCGGACCTAGATCTCTTGGAAGCGCATGATGATTTGAAACGGGCAGAAGGCGCGGATGGCGGGGATGAGGCAGGGCATGCAAGGAAGAGACATAATGTCAACGATTGCGAGGATCATATCCAGGGGATGGAGCGCATTGGGCAGAGCATGAGAGTTGCGTGGGTTACAGCTAGACATGTGCAGAGGGTGCGGGTTGTGGATGCTATACCTCCTCCACCATTCCCGGATGACTCTTTCTTCAAGATGAAAGATGATTGTGGATATACGGAGTTTCAATGGGGGAAATGGGTTGCTCATGTGAGTTTTGAGAGCACCTTGTATCCGGGTCATAGACTGATGAATGCAGAAACTGCTACATATAACGCATCAATTTACAGCGTAATACATAGACGATTTTGAGGAGCTTCCTTTCGATTCTGATACCCTACGGCGACATGTGGAGAGACTTATCATAGCCAGCGCTCCATTGCAAACCTTTATTTCTGATATTCGGCGAATATACAGGTAGGAAGATCCAGCTCGGACTGGGAGATGGATGGCGGTATTTTTCTGTATTTGGTATGTTTCTCACGTTATGACATTTTTTGTAAGCACCCCAACGTATCCCTTTCCACCAGAACCCGTACTGACCGTGAGAAGTACGGATATATTTTTTATTCAGCTATCATGAATTTCTACTACCCGAATCCCCTCGAAGATCTCCGTCAAGGCATCGAACGAACCATAGATCGAGGAGCCACAGCTTTCAAAGTTGGTGAATTGATGGACAAACACGGTTCGAATCACTGGCTTGGTCCCTTGTTAGAAGAACTACGACCAAGCATCCAAGTCCGCGTTGCAGACTTCGCAAGCCTGCTCGAAGCATACTATAACTTCTATCATTTCCGCATCCATATGCCACCCTCTCTTCCCTCTACCTCGTCGCCACATTATTCGCCGTTTCCGCGTTCAGGAGTTCAGAGTTTGCTATGAAGGTATGGTGATTGATAGTCGGTCTTACATTTTTCATCTGCTTCCGCATATCCTCCCGCTGGCCGCGCTATCGCCATCTTGTCGCGCCGTGGAAGTGGACGATCTGGCATGTTCCAACGCACGCGGAATGGTGCTTTCAGTACCTGCGAGAGCTAGCTGCAATTGTCAAAACGTCTCTTCTGTCAGCCTCTGAAAGAGATAATCACTACATCTGCATGGGTGTATCGCAACCCAACACACCTACAGATGATGCATACGATTCAGATTCCGACGCAGACTCATTCATGAGTGCCGTATCCCTCCCGCTGGACCAAAAGCGTGACATACTCTCCTTCGGTTGCACATACCTCCTCACGCTTAGTCGGCTTGTTATATCAACGACGTACCTCCGTTTCGAGTCGTCAGTGGGCAAAGTTCTTCAATACGAAGCCTTCGATACAACATACACAGAGCTCGTCGAGATGAGCAAACGTCAGACTCACGCTTCTGTCCTTAAACCATGAGCAAAGGTCACGACGGGTTTGGACAAACTTGAGCTAGTCTTTCGAGGCGAGGAGGGAGGCGCGGTTATATACTCTATAGGAGAGAAAGATGTTGCGGAAACAGTGATGCTGGAGAACATGAGAGAAAGGGATAAGGCTTTCAATGCCATCATTGGTTTTAGTGGTGTGCGATGGTAGTGTTTATAGTAGAAACGAAAGAAGAGGAAGAAGATCTCGCCGGATGGGGAAGTTAGGAATGAATGATAATAAGAGGAGACAACCTGAAAGCTCCCATTGACTTCGGTTCCCCTTTCTCAATGCAGGGGCACTCTCGCATCCGATTAACGAACAGGGGCTGAAAATCCCACCACTGATCCAGATCTCGAAACTTGCCCAGCAGCGTCTTCTCCAATTGGCTAATACATCGCCACGTCTCGTTCCCCCCCAAAAAACATCTATATGATGAAGTATTATACCTACAAACAATTTATCTCCTTTATCCTATACTAGCTTGGAATTTAGGCTCTTACAGCTGGAACCCAGTGCGGCTAAAAACGTAGAATACAGCCTAAAACCCCGCATCACGCGTGTCCACCTAGGAGTTCCAAATCCGGCACCTTCTAAAGCTTGACACGTTGTTCTTAGATTATATTGTTCAATAATTCTGTACTTCTTGAATTTCCCTTTCATGAACTTAGCGCATCTCATCATGGATCCCGCCGAACGTGAACAAGATGAAGAGGAGCAAGTATTCCTTCCTAAGACTCACGAAGACACCTCGTTCTCTGAGAACGATTCACGACAGACGACGTTGCGTTCGAAAAGTTATTTACGACTTATTTTCGAGATTGTGATGGCGTTCACGATAGTTGTTCTGTTCATTCGTCCCTTTTCCGACCGCCAAACAGGAAAACGATCTCCAGTACCGAGCTGTATGTTTCTCACTGGACATCTAAAGTCTAAGGAGGAGAATATAGTTGCTAACATGAAGCGAGGAAGTTCCAACAAAGACCTATACGTTCATCGAGAATCCAAGATATTTGCACGAGGACATGTTCGCTAATCAGGAGGACACCCTTCATACGCTCCACAACTGGATCGAATTGAGCGCGGGTTGGTAAATCTTTTGTTCGATCAGAATCAGAGAAATAAGACTAACAAGCCCTCTCGTAGACGGCAGAGGATTTATCAAAATTGACGATTGGGAGTCTTTTGGTTTGAGTCAACCTTACGACCAGAAGATAAATTCTACGGATACCGAGGGGGTTTATATGGTGTCCGTTTTCCACCAGCTTCATTGCCTGGTTCGTACCATTCCCAACCAAAGTTACAATAGAAAGTGGCATACTACACATACTGGAATCATATGCTGACGTCCTGAAAGTCATACCTTGTGCAGCATTATCAGATCGCATTCGAAGAAACAAAGTTGAGCCAGGAAATAGCCCATCACTCTGCGCACTGCTTTGACTATCTTCGACAGTCGATCATGTGTTCTGCAGATACCAGTCTTGAGGGGAAAACGGACGCTGGCCCAGGCTGGGGCTCAACACATCAGTGTACAGATTACGATTTATTGCTGGCCTGGGCGAACGAGCACACTGTTTTCAAGTGGAGAAATCAACTCCTGCCTGATGAGGCCGTGCTCTGAGGTGGATTGCCCTTGAAGACAGGTACATACACTACTGTACCAACTCAAAACAATTTGCTCCTAATATAATCAAGTCCCTGGAGGAACTTAGGGCTTCTTACCGCAGATCTTCAGGCCATGATGGTCGATGCCTTGATTCCCACTGGCTTCTGGCAAGACGCCGATTCATTTACATGGAACGCCATAGCTCGGTCGATCCCAGCGCAATCCCAGGCCACTTGCAGAGCCCACAGGATAGATTAGCGACCCGCAAAGCTGCATGGTCTCTGAACCCGTTTCACGCAGGGGTGCTGAAAATGGTTTTCATATTGGAAGCCTTGGTGCTGACATCTCATTCCATCTTCATCGATAGCCAAGTCAGGCAAGCCGATTCCCAAGGCATTGAGTTTCTTGGAGAAGAGCCAAGATGTATCATAGCGACAAGCTTGTGTACTACATCTCAAGCTACACAGAAAGGGAGTTGGAGAGCTTGATTTAAAGTCTCAGGAAAATCCGTTTCGGTGCGTTAGTGGGTTGGCGAACGCTCAGACCTTTGCGATTCGGGACCGATGGATACGGCGTAGACCTTCAAACAGAAATCCAGGGGCAAGGTCCCCGAATCTTATCTGATCACAACCTTTCTTTCAACTTGCTTTTCTTCTGGAAGCTTCCAACGCAAACGCTTTTCTCATTCGAGCACAGTTTCTCTGTGTTACGCGTAGCCGCCACCCCACAATATATTAAATCGACCCCAAAAGGCTAGCAGATGGGCTTCAGCCGCGAAATACTCTCCGACTCCTTGCTATCTCACATATCCCAAAATGGGATTGAGTGATCTATTTCGTTCACCATCATCAGCCATGTACATATGTCATGCGCCCTCAGTCCACGTTCTTTCTTCAATCAATCTTTCATTCCTTTGTAAAGTACACTCTTGGGATTTCATTAACACGCTCATTATTTTCATTGTATGCTGGGCATCATCAACATGCGTTCCACATTATCTTACTAGGGGCAATAGTCCCTGTCATCCTTGCATGTGATGACCCTGAAACCGATGCCTGTGCATCCGTTTTCACAGCCTCGTCTGGCACTGCTGCAGCCTTCTGCGCCACATACACAACGGCCTCCTCAACCGCAATCACCGGCCTTCCTGCTTTCGCATTTACTGTTCGATAAAGCCCTTTCCGCTTCCTCTGCAGGGCTGTGAAAGCCACCTGCTCTGTGACGTCAGCAGTTGTCAAGGCCACGAGCGCCACACCGCAGGCATCATCTGTTGCCGTCATGAAGGCAAGTTCAGCTGCAGCAACAGTTGCTTCAGCACCTGCATCTTGCACAGCTTCTGAATACGCACAAATCACATCCGTCGTTGCATCATGCACCAACATTGTCCTCGAAAACATCTCCGCTCCAGCAAGCTTTACTATCCTCCTCGCCAAGCTCCAAGGTGGTTCCATTGTTATTTTTACGGGAACAACCACATTTGGCACAACTGAAGACTCTGACTTCAGCCCCATCGAGATTGCTGGAACTGATTTCATCATCACTGGTGCTGAAGGCCATGTCATTGATGGCAATGGGCAGGAATACTGGAACGGCGAAGGTTCCAACGGTGGAACTGACAAGTGAGTCTTTCCCCTCCCTGCTCAATCTTCCTCACAACCCGAAATTAGGCCCGACCACTTCATCGTCCACGATAAAACGGTCAACAGAGTCGTCTCCAATCTCTATATCTAGAACTGGCCCACCCACTGCTTTGACGTGACAGGTTGTGATGGCCTCACCATCACCGGTCTCACACTCAACAACTCCGCGGGCGGTGCACCAAACATCGCTTCTGGCACGAAAGCTGCAGCGTACAACTCTGATGGCTTCGATTTCCCGAGCTCCAACGATGTTGTCTTAAGCGATACTATTTGTCATGAATCAGGACGATTGCGTGCTTGTCACTAGCGGTGAGAAAATCACTGTTAGCGGAATGACTTGTTCGACCAGTGAGTGCCTCTTACCCTTCCCTTCTACTTCCTATCCACCTTATGAGCTGGATGCTGACTGAACTCTAGAGCGGTTTGAGCATTGGTTCTATAGGTGGCAAGTCAAATAACGTAGTCTCAAACATTGTATTCTCCGACTCTACAGTCGCCAACCCCGAAAATGGTTGCAGAACAAAGTCCAACGCTGACACGACCGGTTCCATCACGGGAGTCAGAACATTGACCTCTCCGGCATCAACGACTATGGTATCGATGTTCAGCAAGATTACTTGAATGGTGGTGCCTCTGGCAACTCAGCGAACGGTGTTATGATCTTGGATATCACGTTTGATATTGTTGATTGGACTTGCACGGATGATGGAATTGACTACTATATCTTGTGCGGAAGCGATCCTTGCTCAGGTTTCACGTTCACGGATGTTAGCATTACTGGAGGCGGGATACTAGCAGCTGCAACTACCCATCTACTAGATGCCCTTTGTAAGGATTGAAAGAGTGAGAATAGAGAAATGGGTTGTGGGGGATGGGGAGAAAAATAAATAAATATATATATATTTTTGAGGACAGTGGAGACGAAGAGAGCAGCTGAGAAATACTGCTCACTGACAGAAATCCTTTTCGGGAACTGAAAGCGGATTAGAGGGAAGAAATGACAACCGCGCCGTCGACACACAGATCCAGGACACTTGGCCGTTTTTAACCATACTTTACTTGTACTGTATATATAGACATCCAATCCACATTGTGCCTTCCACCATCTTTCTTTGTGCAATATTTCGAACTCAATTGGAATATTGGATGTGTCTAGCTGGACATACTCTCGGAATTGAAGTGAGCCAGGAATGAGAGTCGTTTAGTCTTGAAACTTTGCAAGCGGAAGACTTTCATGTCACTGTAGTTTATGCAAATTATAAACTATCGTTTGCTACCTTTCTCTTTTTCTCCCATTTCCCTTTTCTTTTGGAGGGGCTCTAGGGTTTGGTGGCACTCCACTTCTTTGTCTTAAGAGATGCTTTGGGAAACGTTTTCACACTCCCTTGTTCAATTCTGGTGTACGCCTAGAATGGAACTTGAGTCTAGACAAAGTAACGCGGGTTATATGGAAATGCCATTACCATGGCATTATTTTCAAGGCTCTCGCTTTCATAAAGAACATAGCTTTACTATTTTCAACATAAAACATGACCGGATCATCTTATCCAAATTTATAAAAAAAACCTACCATATCATCTCATGCAAAGTCAAACCGAGTGGCGTCTTATCACAGCTCAACATAAGCAACGAAATAGCTCTTAAAACAAAGAAAGAAGAAGGAGCAGTGAAAGCGGCGTCAACAATCTCAAAAGTTATTAAGAGCGACTCGAAAAATGGCATCCCTTACTAAAAATGACCCTTCTGTACAGATTTTAGCTTCAGGCAAACAAACCGTAGCCCCATTAAAACAGCTACCCAGACGTTGACAGCTAAAAAGCCAGGTCTTTTTTCTTCGGCAATACCAGCTATCCATCTTAGAGCCCAGTATGCCCGCCGATCGTCCATGAGGTGATCTTCAAAGAGCTCTAAGCTGGTGGATACGGCCTAGGGCTTGGCATATTCCCTGGCCTATCTCCCCAAGCCCTCCCTCGATTTCTCAAACCAGTAAAGAGATAGCGGGATCAAGAAAGGACGAGGTCGTGCAGCTCCCGCAACAGAGAAGTTGCCGCCCTTGAAGATATGTATAATTGGTGCGGCTCAAATTTTGACGTAGTACTAAACATAAAAGCTAATAAATTTACTATAGACGCTCTTTATTTTATTTTATTTTATTTTATTTTATTTTATTTTATTTTATTTTATTTTATTTTATTTTTTTTATTTGCTCGCGAGTTTAGAATAACCCCAATTTCCAACTAGTATCTCAAGTGTTATGGACCTTTCCTGTGATACAGAATTTTCGTTCGTTCTATACCAGTCACGTTGTGTTAATCTCTTTGGTCACACCTACTCTTAAAATTTTCGTGTTAAAAGTATTTTCAAGGCTCGGCAATTAAATATCATTGCAACGGCTGTCCAAGGAGTCGGCGCCGGGAAGATTTATGGAAATCTTACCGTCGTCCACTAAATCCCTCACCCTCAAGGCAGGAGACGTGATAAATAACGCGACTAATATTAGGCAACGAATTAGAAGGTTTGAATGCCTCACTAATTAACATAATGGCGTCTATCACAGGACTAAGTTTGTTTTGTACGCGGGGCTACTTCGGCCGGGCGTCGTCTTTTAAATACAGTTAGAAATCAGATCACCATTCCTCACTGTGCTTTTTCAATGGTACGCCAGCCCAGTTTTTGCCTCTACCATTCATAATGTCGTATCAACCTTCGTCCGCCGCCTCAATCGCACCCTCGACAATATATGCCACTGATACCGACTCTATTTCACCTTTAATAGGTAACGATGCTGGACTCCCGCAAGGAAGAGCAGCTGCAGTTCCGATGTACAAACATGACCCATCAGGAGCCAAAGACCCGAAAGAGATTGTTATGATTTCCGTCCCTGTTGTTGCTTCTGAGTCTGCTGGCGATGAGACTGCACCGTAAGTCAAAACGTCGTCTCTCTCTCGAAGATAGGTGGACACGAAGCTGACAACCACCAGGCACCTGAAATCTCTCTTGGGCAGACTCAAACCCACTACTACCCCAAAGAAGAAACTCAGAATTGTTCTTATGCCGCGGAGTGAGTGTGACAAGTTCTTCGCCAGAGACGCAAACGGTACCTATATTGGCACAGAAGACCAGAGGGATTGGACAGAGCAGGAGTTGGAGGAGAAGTATGGGAAATATAAGACGGCTTTACCAGCAGCCCCTTTGAAGTATCAGAGCCCGGATCGGGTTACAGGGGGCTATGGGCTGAGGTATGTATTTCTCAAGGCACCTCTTCCTTCCGAGCACGTTTTATGAGTTGCGAGACCTATTTATAGTTCCAACCCTTATCTGAGGAGTAGATTCCTGCTTGAAAACTCAGAACTCTATCTTCGCTACTCCATTTTTTTATTTTGATTTTATTTTAATATTTAAAAAAAAAAAATTTCTAGATCAAGTAAATGCTGACTCCAAAATCCTTACAGCTAGGAGCTTTGAAGATGAGATTGAAATCCTTGCCAAGCAACTGAGCCCTTATGTAGTAGTATTTACCTGTTATGTGTTCCATTTGTATTTCTATATTATGTAGCTTTCCCAAAATCAGCGCATGGCCGAGTATTCGATATTCGATATTCCCCTTTAAAAAAGGAACAATATCACTTCCTCAATACTTTGTCATTGCTTATAGTTTAAGCATCATAGCGCGTGTTAAGAACCTTTGTTAGTCCGTGAGAGCTTATTGTTCAGTTTGAATTCTGAGCCAATCAGTTAATAATAAATGTGTTCTACCTCGTCCACCCCTGCCGCATGTATCCTTCCTCAAGGACTTCCCCTACCAACTCCGCCACGAGGAGGGCAAGACGCCTCTAACAAGGGTGAATTTGACCTCTTTGCTGCACCTGGTGAGCTCCGCAGTTGTATTGCACTGAAATATTTTCTAAATGAGCAAAGATAGCGCTGCAGCAACTTCCAGAACAATATATGGTAGGCCGCCATTGAGAGACAGCTCAACAGCAGATCAATATCTCAATGTCCTCAATTAGATACAGAGGTGTGACCAGACTCATGCGACTTGCCGAGAAAGTATTCTTAGAGGTACGATCGAGAGAACAGATCAGATTCTTCTGCAGCGCTTGATCATGTTGGAAGCGAATCCAAACCAATACGGTTGATAGAAATAACTGGAGTCCAGGGCAATACTTTACCCTGAGTCACCGCTGGGGCCCTGAGAACAGACGACCACTACGCACGATGAAAGAGACTTTCAGTCAACATATTCAATAGGTTCGCTTCGAAGAGCTGTCTCGCACCTTTCAGCTTGCTGTCATATTAACTCGGAATATAAAGGTTCAATATCTGTGGATCCACTCTCTCTGCATCACCCTGGATGACACGAGTAATTGGGCCTAAGAGTCTGCAATTATGGGACAGATATATGAGCATACCTACCTGAGCATTGGTGCGTCCTGAGCTAGTGACTCCAGCCAGGGATTGTTTTTTTCCCCCACTGCGATCCGTCTGAAGACCCTGATGGAATTGAGTGGGACGCGGCGAAAGGGTTGGTCAAGGAAAGAGTGCCAGGAGCAACTGGAAAGTTGAAGTTGGATGTTTCGATGCAGACTACAGTTGAACCTCGATATAAGAATCCTCTATATAAGAATATCTCGCCAATAAGACTCAAGTATTGGGTCCCTCTCTTCAGGTAAGCCAATAAGAATACCTCGCTAGAAGAATATTCTTAATGAATCAGGGCCCCGAATCTTAAGAACCTTGTATTTTGTCCTTAACATAAGAATATAAGCTTGTAATTATAGTGGCTTAGACCTTATAATTATAGTGACTAATAGCCTAAGGTTCTAATTTAATAATAAAAAGCTTAGAATTTAATTAATTGCC
>NXFV01000108.1:0-42837 GCA_002803225.1 Gamarada debralockiae
GAATTATAATATTTGAGCTGTTATAGTGTTAGAGCACCTGTAATTACAGCGGCTGATATCCCTTGATTTTTAGGTCTTGGCACTTTGATATAAGAATACCTCGCTATATTCTTATGATTTCGGGGTCCCGACGGTATTCATATATCGAGGTTCTACCGCATGAGGTAAAGGTCGACGCCTCAATGACAGACAGGGCTTTTCGGTGGAAGTGTTGGTCATTTGAGGAGACTATGGACGATCTTGTTGGGCAGTATTTGGAATTGCTTGAAAGCGAGAAATCATCGGCTTGACGGGTTAGCCGACCAGTTATGCCTCTTTGAGGTCAAACTTTGGCCCATGGTGACTTCAGAGCCATTTCAATTGTATATCCCGTGGTTAGAGCGCAAATACAGGGTAGTTGAATACATATCGGACTTTGATAGCTGTTGACCTACAAGAACCGGAGTTCCTGCTCCCTTCAGCCGAGAAGTTTAGGGTAAGTGAAGTCAGGAAATTGAAAGCATACTAAAAAGAGACAGGTTCACGAATCCACCATCAAGCTTCATCCAGCTTTTGTACGTAACCTCTTTACGACATTGTACGCGGTGGGTATTAGACTACTACATCTTTGCCCCCTTCGATCCCTTCTCTTTATAGTTCCTCTCCAAGCCCACAATCAATGCTGTATGCCTACTAATCGCCACCAACAGCCCATCCTCATCCAAAATCCAAACCTCTAAGCCAAATCTCCCATTCCGCACCTCATGCATCTCCACCCTAAGAAACAGCCATTCCCAGCCATCCTTCCCCTTACGCGGACCCCTCTTGACTTCCATCCCATAACTCAGCGTCGGATACCAGCACCCCGTCACCCCATACGCTTCCAGTAGAGGACCAAAACAATCAGCCAGATACGGCAATGAGGCGACATCGAAGAGCTTGCCGACGCCAGGTGCCCAGCGCACCCATTCTTCTTTAACGCTGGGTCCATATGTGGGAGATGCGCCCAGGGGATCGCTTCCAGGTGGGAAAAAGGTAGCGACTTTGCAGGCTGCAGCACGGCTCGTGAGCCATTCTTCGCTAACAACCCACTGCTTGCAGTCCTTTTTCTTGGGGACAGAGAACTTGTCTGATGGTGGCCGTGTGGGGAGACTCAAGCTCCGATTTTGGGCTTCTGTGGCGAGGCTACCTTGCGTTACTAGGGCTTCGAGACAGAGGTGTGTTTCGGAGTAGATTTTGTCTTGTTGAAGGAGCTGCACACGGACGGTAGAGAATTGACGGCCTAGTTTTAGGGGGGTGATTGATAGGGAGGCGGGACCTGGGGCGCTCTTGGAGAGGAATTCGATGTGGAATGTTGTTAGATCTGATTGATTAAGTGATGATTGGTGGGTTTGAAAGTAGACTTGGACGGCACGGGCAACAAGGGACATTAGATATCCGCCATGAGGAACTGGGCCTCTGTCAGTGTTGAGTAAAGTATATAGGCACAGAAAGAGAACTTACCTACGCCGATGCACCAATCGCGTTTGAGATCTGCGGTATATTTGGTGTTGGTCGATGGTGATGGCGTGGGGGCCGTTGCTTCAGAAAAAGAAGTCAAAGAGAAATTTGTAGAGAGGGGACTCATATCTCGTTCATTAACAATCTCCTTCATGCTAGACTTATTTGGGAACTGACTTTAATAGTAAAGTCTTAAATGTTGTAGTTGGGATTATTTTATCCTCTGAGGCTGTTCTTGTACATACTTACTTTCTATGAAAATAACACATACGTCGATTGGTAACAATTTAAAGATCCCGAGTCTCCCGAATGCAGAGGCAAATTCGAACGCCTGTGTTACCATTAGTGGTTGAAAGCCACTTTAACGCCAAAGCTAATAGCCCGGTTCAATAACGTACCGTATTACAATTTCCATCCTCATGTAACACAAGAGCAGCCCCGTTATGGATTATGATTTGTAGAGATCTAATGGAAATGGACAATGCTGTCTTTGTCTCAACAAACTTCAGCTGCGGCATGTACTACCGTATTGAAGTGACCCTACTCTGTACGGAGGACTCGATCTTGGCCGCCGAAATGAATGACTTCTAGGATTTTCCAGTACGTATCGACAATTACCCATAACCCTTTCAAAAGCGAGCCAAATATCTCGACCGCGAGAGTTTTCGGAAGTCCGATAATGCTGAGCAGAAGGATCTGCCTCTCAAATGCAACATACCCTACTCAGGGCTTTGAGCAGATCTGAAGGCCGATGTTGTGGATGATATTGACTTCCCTAGACTTTAAACAGAAGCATTTCGTTAATTATAATTTTTTGAAGCAACTCACTTAATTCCAATTAGTTTCTAAAATGAACAGAATACCGTCGCAAACGTTCGAGTGTTCGATGGCCGAAAGATTGAAAGTTGTGAAAGAGTCAAAATTGGGCTAAATAAATCAGCTGTTACTATTTCTTATTCTTCCCAGCAATATATAATCCAACAGAGTGATCCGTCTCATAGAAGCCAATTCAGCCCAATTTTCCCATCTCCACCGACAATAGTGATTTCAACACCCTTGATACCGAAATCAAACGCCCTTCCTGCTCCAAGGTCCCGCTAAAGCTACTCATCTAATAAACAAACATGGCCAGAATCGCTAGCAAATAAACTTGATCAAACAAAAAGACGATACAGTTCGCTGGATCGCCTAGGTGGTTGAACTAGTTGAAAGGGCTGTGAGCGCATCATCGATCAAAGTACCCGCCCTATTCAACGCACAGAGTGTACCCTCATTACTCGCCGCCAAGCCAACTAAAATCGTGATGTATGCCAAGATATTTCCATTTACTATCGTAGCTCCAGCAATCGTAGCTAAGGAGCCAACAATGAAGGAAACATTGCAAGCCTAAGCGCCATTGATCAAAACCACGTTAGAACTCACTGCGCTAGTGAAAGTGGTGCTAATCTAGAAAATCCATTATCCATCGGGATTAGTGGTAGCATCTAGAAGTGAGGTGGCAGAGAGAGTAACTGCTGCGGTGGGGAATGTGTGCACGCCCAGAGGTAAGGTCAACCCAGCGAGGTCTAAGGATGCCAGAGCCATGGTAGGAACACGGCCTGCGGCATTATCGTAGGCTGTAAGACAGGCAGCTTCGGCGTTGGATGCGGCAGTGCCACCAGCAGATGTCGTTCCAGTACAGACCCCAGGAGGGAAACCAGCGATCGAAGTACCGGGATAGGTTCCACGGTCTCTAGTAATGACGCTGTTACCAGACTGGTAAGAGTCGTGGCTACGATTTCGCCGAATGTTTGGGCTAGTCCCATCACAATTGGTACTGACCGTTTCTCGATGGAATTTTCGATGGAAGGATAAGCCAAACGGTGGGACTGTATTGGGCAGTGATGAGAGCGAAGGATACAGTGTTGCGCTTCATGGTGATGTGAATTTTTGGAAAGCGCTGACCATCTCGAAGTACTTTTACAGAGGGAGGGTAGGATGAATGTTTAGAAAAGTTCGACAATGATTATTTTTTTGGATTCATCGTGGTGATTGATCTTTATATAGGACAGTCAATCAATATACCAGAGGAAGTTTTATTTGCAGTATCGCCCTAGGGTCATCCATTTGACCCGGCGGTGGTGGAGAGTAGATCGGATCGAAATTTGAGACCTATGCTCTGCCTTGGTAACGGTTGTTTACACTTATGTCAGGTTCTGGCAATCCCGCGATTCTCTCCTCCTTAGACATCAATACATTTATGATTTTGCCTCACGATATCGTCTGATTCGACAGACATTCAGCACCAAACACATAGATGGACTTATGTTTTCAGCCATGAACAATGACGATGACGCCGTCCAGAACACATTCCGGCGAGATTTACACGCCTCGAAATGATAGGCCTGACAAATCAAGCACTACATTTTCTGACATTTGCGGGTGGTGATTCTAAATAAATAGGCTAAGATGGTGATTACGCTAAAACATTAAAATCTTCGTACATGACGTGACCTTACTTGCATGATCAACTCCTCGGGGTAAATGCAGAGCGGGCCGTCCCCAGTCGCTGTGTAGGGATGCCCACGCTCCAATAGTTCCATCTCCCTGGGACTCTGAAAAGCAGAAAGACGTCATTATTTATCTCACACCACCAGTGGGTGCACTAATTCGTGGGACATTGGTACTTATTTTGTCCGATTTTACCGAAACCCCACCAAAAGTCAACCTTTTTAATGCTACAATCCTTCAGCATTTTATATTCGAATAGTACTTCAAACTTAATATATGAATTACTAAGTAAGTTAAATCAATTATAATTTTAAAATATCTAGATTTCATGTGCTGTTATAAAGTTATTAAAGTATCAAAACAGACATTAAAATTTCACACCCAAATTCGCGAATATTTACTCTTCTTTTATTTTAGCTTTTTATAACTTTCTATAAATAGGAGATATCCAAATCATGAAAGTGAAAAATCTAATCCAATACTCTTCTTAGTATAGATCTCAAAAAATAGATAAATCTATTTAAAGATCGATTTGTTATTAATTTATAAATTCAATGAGTTTTGGTGTGGTTTTCGATTGTTATGTACCAGTGTCCCACGAATTAGTGCACCCACTGGTGCACAGAACTCGGAACGTCCGCAGATTCTTCAGCAATATGCCATCTAGGGTTGAGTAGGATGTCATTGCAGGACTATGAGCAAGGCCGACGTTCGTTCGCTAAGTTCATGCTATTTAGGTAGCTCTGGCCTTAGCATGTTTCTATACATTTAATCTCCCAGTTACTCATATACACGTTTCTTTGTCGTCTTTTCTTTCGAACTGTGAAGTGGAGGTGGAGGTCTGGATCGGAACATGATTTATGCGGGGTGGGAATCGGCAGGTGCGTTGCACACAGCGCTAGTCGTGAGTGGGCTTCTCGGATAAACCCCTTTTCGTTACGCAAAGCTAGGACGTGACAGAGAAACAGGGTCAATGAAAGATATCTCAAAATAATTAAGTTATCTAATAGGTTAGAGGCATCCATCATAATGAAAATTTGACGAAGAGGCTTCAAATGTCTGAGTTAGGGATATTTCATAAGAAAGGTTGGGTACATCATTCAGAGAAACCAGCCCCACTGCAATTCAAAGTATAGAGAATCAAGGAAGTGTTCAACATTCATGCGCGATGATTCTCTTTATTTACATGCGATGAAATCTGTGGAGATAACACTTAGCCCTCTCATTCTCTTCCTCAGTTCAGCGGTGTTATGTTGTTTCTTAGAAATTGCATTTGTCGGCTTTGATTTGAACCTACTTAGGTCATATGGAAACGTGGATATCGTGTTCTAATATTTTTGTGCAGAGTCCTATAACGTTTGGTGACTATGGAACCTTCAATAATATTATTGGCACCAGAAAGTAAGCCTTAATCAATTTTCGTCCTGCATATTTGACAAAGGGGTCAGGAAGCGCCGCAAAGAGGGTGCGGATCCTTGGTTGGAGCACGGTAGATGGGCTTAGGTTTATAGGACGATAGACCTGCAGGATCCTGTCCCAATTCACTGCAGTGCCCATAAACTGGCGTTGCTGTGCTAGTGGAGCAGGTGGGGGCTGGGGCTTTGAAGCACACTGTGGAGAAAGGATTTCTTGCACAAAGTAGCAAGTCAGAACTGTGGCTGCGGCATTGGCTGAAATCTGTATGAACTTAGTAAGCCACATGTAACAGAGGCCACCAAAGGGATGTTCTATTAAAGTCAAAAAAGCGCCAATGCGTATCTTATCACTTTATCTGCTGACCTGACGTACCTCGTTGTCGTTGGTATATTCCTTCCTTTACATCTTCGACGTTATTACGAGGGCTTGCCGTAGGATACTCAGACCATGCCAACTAAACTACTCCACGCAATCCAACTACCTGAGCTTCAACTCCCAAAACGAACCACCCTTTTCAAGGTCATACCTCTACAACTCCACCCTTAGGTATCACTTGGCTTCTGGAAGAGAGCGCTAGGGTTTCGAAATCTCTCTTCACCAGTAGTCTCCAATAATTATGACTCAGACCATCATCTAAAAGGTCATCAAGCATATCCAGCTTGGCATATGGAGCAATGATAGCTGTCTAATGCGTGGACGTGGATGGGGTTGAGAAGGCTATGGAATCGGCTTGACAGGACGTACTACCTAGAGTCCTAAATATCAGATTGAAACTCCGGTTTACTCGAGATATCTTTGGTTAGGATTTCTTTCGCTGTTCGCTTGGCAGTTGAACAGTTGGTGCCCCATCAACTGAGCCTCATCCGCTTGTTCGCCTCGTCGCTGAACCTAACCGCTGTCGGAAACTCGAAATACGGCATGGCTGTTCGAGATTCTCGTCTGAATCGATGGATTGTCCACGTCGCATGGCAACGTCAACGATGGGATTCTCAAACCTCTTTATGAATAGGTCTCGATCTAGATTTGAACTGGGTTAGTAGGAGTAATCTA
This sequence comes from Gamarada debralockiae, assembly GCA_002803225.1. Taxonomy (NCBI): domain Eukaryota; kingdom Fungi; phylum Ascomycota; class Leotiomycetes; order Helotiales; family Hyphodiscaceae; genus Gamarada; species Gamarada debralockiae. The sequence continues at coordinate 6,436 of NXFV01000108.1, forward strand.
GAACACACCATATTTCCTCAAGGCAAAATATTATAGTGGCTGTCTTACCCTTTTGACTATAGAACGTAATCTCTAACGCCTTGATCAATTTCTTAACCTTTGATCTTGGATCTGTCGCCATGGTCGTAGTCGTTACCGTGGTAGCCTGGGTACTGGCCGTAAGCGTGCTCGCAGTACTAAATCCAGTGTCTTTGGCTGTGAGTCTTGTAGGTGAGGTCGAGAAAACGGACGTCGAAATTGAAGTTGGCGATTGTGAGAGGTCGTTAGATATTCGTCTAACTTCGTCAATGCTGGATTTCCGTCTGTGGAAGAAAGATGGGCTCCTTTTTTTGTCCTCTTTAGACTCTGTGATCTCGTCGGCAAACTTTAACACAGCTTGAACTTTATCATTCGTCGTGATTGTTTTGAAATCAGAACCTGGGAACAAGGAATTAGCTTAGCTTGAAGACTGGTTGGTATCATAAAAGATAAAAATGACACGGATTGATAAATGATGGATCAAAATCTTACGACAGAACTCCACAAAATCGAAATAATTGTCCTGATTTGTTATTGGACATTTCTCGGCCCAGTAGAAGATAGATTTAGTGCCGTCATAGTCTTGAACAACGCGGAGGATATTCATAACGCACGACTTGTGGTGGTTACTGCTATTCGCGACGTATTGTGTCTCGGCACTGAAAACAACTTGGCGGCTGTTGGTTGCGAGATTTAGGACTTCTGTTTGAAGGGCGAGGCATTCTGGGCATAGTAAGCCTTCATTCCTTTAAAACTGTAATGAGAAAGCATGAAACCTGACTCACTTTTTTCAGTCGGAAGGACGTAGATAGGCTCTCTTTTTGGCGTGTAATGCAATGGAAGTTGATCCTTGTGGACGATTCGGAGGTTTTCATGAGAACTCTGCAAGTCCAACATAGGTATAGAGTTTTTTTCAGAAAGCGAGTCAAGCTTCCCATTTATTTCAGTGGTGAAAGGAACTTGGGAAATACAGTGCTGGGCGTTTATTTTTCCCTCTGCATCTGCGAAATCAATAACTGAAAAATTAGTCCCGGAACTTATTAGATGTGAAACAATCACTTCGCAACGTTCCCATTTGTATTCTTTCCCGGAAGAGTTGAGCAGAATTCTGTGCGTGAGGTCAGTAGTTGCGTCTGAGTGGAAAGTGATCAAAGACCGGGACTTACATCGGAGCAAACCAACTAGTTCCACCTGGTTGTGGCGAGCTCGTTGATAAAGCGGAAGAGCTTCTTGATGACCAACTTTTCTCTGACAACACGGGCGACTGCGTGACATGAGAACGCGGCCGGTAGGCTGGAATATTGAACTTGGCCGGTGCATAATCCAAGGGGCTTGAGTTTTCATCAATGTCCGCCAATCCGCTTGAAGAACGCCTGAGAGCTTTGGGAGTAATGTTTGGCGGAGGAACACTAGCTCTCCTACACTGGTTCTGCGCCTTCTCGGTAAAACGATCCCAGATCACCAGGGCCTTCGTCAAATCATCCTCTGCATCTGTTTGCTCACCGGGGTGCTCAAACTCCTGTCTCTTGTTTCCAATTGCCACCAGAGCTATGTTGATTGTTTGACACAGGTGATCAATAAATGCAATAATTGAGCGAGCGCTTGAGGGTGGCCCGCCGTGCTGTCTCATAACATGGTTCTCCATAATCGTTGCGAGTCGGGAGAGGTGATCGACAGCCTTGTTGAAATTGAATTCGTCGAGCTTGGGTGGTTTTGAAAATGATGCGAAAGGAAGGCCAAGGCCACCGCGAAGAGATGCTGACGAATTGGAACTCTCAATCCTATGCTCTGACGCCGATTCGTTGAGTCGAGATTGAGATGACAGTAACATTGTCTCCCTCATCATTGCCATGGTTTGCGGTTGAATCCGTACATCTCTACCTCGAAATTAGCTTCATTGATCTCGAAGGGTTGCGTATTACTTACTCAATCTTCTGCCAAAGTATTGCACCCTTGCTGCGAAAGATTGGATCCAGTTCACTAGAGGATAACAGTTAGTACAAACCAAACTTGAACTCTCCCAAAGGTGTACTTGCCGCACATCATCTCGGATGCCACTTAGCTTCTCGTCGAGTACTTTGGAATACTCGATATGAATCTCCAGAACCCGTCTGAGTAATGTCTCCAGGCGCTCCAAGCTCCTCCGATTCTGTAGGCCAAGATCCACAGATGCAATGTGAACTATACGGGTCACTTTCTGTTGGAGATCTGTTGCGTCATTGCGTCCATCCAAAGGCCATTTAACCGTGTCAAGGACCTTCTGACTTTGACGGCATAGCCAATCCCATGGCTTTTGTCCCCCTCTCTCAGTAATGGCCTCACCCTCCAAATGAGCGAGGCTGCCATATTTCGTTACGAATGCGATGCACTGTGCTTTCGTCTCTTTCCATAACGCAACTAAATCTGTTTCATCACTTGGAAACTCATCCAGATACTTAGAAACGAGCTTCAGTTCAGCAGAGAAAGTAGAGTACTGCTGGACAGCGCCTTGAGGACCGTTGCGAAAGGATTCCACCACCGATCCGACTAAGTTAACGACAAAATAGAAGTCGCCAGGTGATAGGCCGAAATTCGCCATGGTAGCGGTGACTGGCAGATATCTCACGTAGGGGTGGCAAGGTTGTCGTTGTAGAAGCAGATTGACGAGTATGGATGATGAATAGATTGGGAAGGTGAAAGTGTGTTGAGGGACCCGACCCAAGGCTGAGGCTGCGAAGTGGTCGTTGGGATGAACGGGTTCTGCCAATACAAATTGCGACAGCCTTCGCCGAACTGACCAATTGCGAGTTTAGTCATCCCTTCCACAAAGTACTCCTATAATAATAGAATTGTCAGGTCAATAGGATGCAGTCCCGAGTGGCTGTTATTATCCCGAACAATCTAAGCAAGTTGTCGCATGCCCATGCGTAACAAGGCGCCCCAAACTTGAGCGAATCAGAATTGCCTCTCCGGCCACGCCCTCGCATCCGATCTATGACTTGTAGTTTCGACGTTTCGTTTGTTAAGATAAAATCCCTATGGACCCTCAAAGATGACGGCATCAAAGGTCTGTGTCAGGTTTGTATTTTGCTCGTCAATAGTCAAGGTACATGTAGAAATTGTTTTTCGAGGGAAATGCCTCACAGAGACCGGGCGAGCTTATGTGGCTGCGCTTAAGTAAGTGCATCAAGTCTGCCTTGGCGTTGAATAAATACGGGATGTGGCGCCTAAACCCTGTGATACACGCCAACCCCATGCCTGACTGCCTTGTCGGCTCTCATGGAATCACTTAATTACTGGCCAACATACAGTAGAATGAAAACCCTAAATGATGCCTTCCATTGCTTTAAGCATTCTAATCCATCGGTATCGTCTAAAGAATTGATTCTTCCAACCAGAATCGTATGCCATAGCTGTCTACACCTCACGTGTCCGTTAATGCTTTCGCAAGGCTGAGGCTCGCTTCGCCAACTCTAAATGGCGTCGGAGACGAAACCTCCAGGCTCAGTGTTGGGATTGAAGTTGGTGTATCTATACCCGTGGAAAGATTTAGTGGATGAGTTCAGGAGCAAAACTGTATGCGAGGCCTTATAATACAGAGAATCCCTTATCTGACTTTTCTTACGCTAGCCTGAAGATCTGAAAGATTACATTCGAGCACGGATCGAGACTATTGATAAAACAGAGAGGAGATGGATCGTAATTATTGCCGGATTGGGGTTCTTTGCTGATGCATATAGCGTATGTGTCTATCTATTACTACCACTGATTCCCTAACACTGACAATTCTAGATCTTTTCCGTCAACATGGTCCTTCCTATGCTAGGAATTGTATATTATGGCGACAACCATGGTATCATAAGCTCAAGCCATGTGATGGGCATTGTCATTGCCACTCTTAGTGGATCGCTCATTGGCCAGCTGTTCTTTGGAATTTTCGCAGATATACTAGGGAGACGAAAAATGTATGGCTGGGAATTGGCTGTCACTATTTTCGCTACTATCGGCGTAGCAACAGCTTCAAATGGTGTCAATGGTTCCTTGTCTATCTTGGGAGGATTGATTGCCTACAGATTTATCCTTGGGTTGGGAATCGGTGCAGATTACCCTCTTTCCGCCGTGATCTGTTCTGAGTGGGTATTTAATTAGTATTGTCCCTTAGAACTAGACGCTAACAAACTCAGGTTTTCTCCTACTGGCAATCGTGCTCGCATGTTAAGTGCCGTCTTCTTCTTCCAACCTCTAGGTCAGCTAGCAGCTACTTTAGTTGCTCTTATCATCACAGCCTGTTTTAAGAACAGATTAACAGCTAGCTTCAAGAATAGTCCAAGCGCTATTCCTTCCGGTGATTTGTACACCTACAACTGCTACCAAGATGAGGATTGTGTTCGAACGGTAGACATAATGTGGCGCATAATCATTGGACTGAGTGCTGTGCCCCCAGTCCTAGCCCTCTGGTTCCGTCTCGCCATTCTTGAGTCTCCGCGATATACAGCCGACGTCTTGAACGAAAGTGTTCAAGCGGTTGCCCAGATGCATTACATGGGCAGGGACGTCCCCTGGAATCGACACTCGGTGGTCGTTCCAAGGTCCCCTACACCATACTCTTCGTCAATAGCCCACGTTACCGGTGTTGGAGGTGTTGATAGTGGCCATTTGTCAGCGAGACGATTGTGTGAGGGTCCTTCCATGTCGCCAAGAACATCACTACGATCTCCAGCGCAAGACAATCACGATAATCACGACAATCACGACGATCACGACGATCACGACGATCACGACGATCACGACGATCACGACGATCACGACAATCTCGTATCCAATAGCCCTACAAGTCCTACCCTAGGACCTCACAATCCAGGTTCTGTACTCGGGCATGATAATGGAGTGTTTAATGAACCCCTTCCCGGCCTCGCCTTTCAAGAACCAAGCAAATCCACAACACTGGTCAACAAAACTCTGCTCAACGATATCATACATTACTATTGGGACCTTGGACACGGCTGGACACTCTTTGCTTGCTGTCTCTGTTGGTTTTGCGTTGATTTACCGTTCTAGTAAGTGCAGTTCCAGAACAAATTTCCTCACTTGCTGTAGATCATGGTCGAATTGTTTTATACCTCGGTCATCTCACTTTGCCTCCAATTGAGTATTCCTTACTCACTGTAGAATTTACAGCGGCCTCGGAATGAACAACCCCTCTTATATCGGCGACATCTGGTCCGGCAACGACACTCCCGAAACTCACCTCTACAGATTCCTCCTTGGCAACGCATGGCAAGGTCTTATCATCGTTTCTATCGGTGCCGTCACCGGCGGTTTTACTACAGTAGTCAGCGTGAATTTACTTGGCGAAAGGAGAATCCAGATGATTGGGTTCTTCTTGCTATTTGTTCTATTCATCATTATCGGGAGTTCTTTCAAGACGCTTATGAATGATGGGCGGAATTCTGCAATCGTGGTGCTTTATTTGCTCTGTCAGATCTTCTTCAACTTCGGTAAGAACTTCGTATTCCTCCTTTTTTTTCAGCTGTATGGTCCACTATACCTAGAAACTGCATCCGCACGAACTTACTGACACCATTTGATTGCTCCGCTTTGTAGGACCAAATACAACAACATATATGGTAAGACCTTCCGGAAAACGTTAGGCCGTAACGCTCTACAGCACAGTGAAAACTAACAAGCATCACAATTCAAGATCCCAGCGGAGTTTTTTCCAACCCGCTTCCGCGCCTCCTCCCACGGCATCGCCGCTGCATGCGGAAAATTTGGCTCTGTCATAGCCCAAATAGTCGTCTATTTCCTATCAAAGGGTTTCGGAAAAGGTTCGACTCCGGGGGTAAATTATATCCAAATCTGGCTTGGATACCTCCTGATATGGTATGTTTAGTTCTTTCCTTTCTTTCTTTCTTTCTTTTTATTTAAAAAAAACGAAATCCATTCCATTCATTCGTTCAGGCTCTCATGCACTCATTCCTATTCATTTCAGTCGTTAACCTTACTGTACTGTAATCCACAATTTACTAACCGATGAGATAGCTTTTCGCCATTTATGTTACTGGGCCTCATTACCACTATTTATCTGGTACCCAATATTAGGGGAGCGGATAAGAAGCCATTGGCTCTTGAGGTACTGGCAGCGGAGGATAAGAAGGTAGATAATTTGATGAAGAGGATATTAAGAGGAAGAACGGATGAATCGTTGACTGATGACGTGGAGAGGCGAAGTGAAGAAGAATCAGGCTCTTTAAATTCTGGCCCCGGTGACGAAAATCGTTATGAGAATGGTGAATATGTACGTGATGGGGACAAAGATGACGGTGAGAGGACAGAGCCTTGGGGTGAGTTGGAAAGACTTCGGAGGGAGAGATTTGAGGGCGTGGATGATCATGGTGATGCGACGAGTCGGGGTCACAGAATGAGCATGGAGAGGAGGTATCCACCTTCGCAGCATCAGGTGGGGGGAGATGGGAGAGCGGATCTAGAAATGGAGGAAATGGACCTGGGTGAGCCGGCGCTGATCGGGTCGCCGCATACATGATGTTGGGAGAAGATGTAGCTGCTACCATTAATAATAATATTTAATATGAGCCAACCCTGGGCTGCCTTCTTGCTTGTGAGTGGTAAGTAACTCTGTTCTCGAATCTCGAGGTGGATGTACTTTGTTGCGATGAGTTAGTTGATCCTTGATTTTTTTTTTTGTTCTGGGTCAATGCCTTTGATGATACACCGATTTCTTTGAATTCTTTAATTTGACGCCCTTGAGTAGGACTAATACGCTAATTTCAACCAATAGCGTGCGTACGAAAGAAGGGAGCCAGAAAGGGTTCCTCTAAAAATAGATATCGTGGGAATAGTTCCGGGGTCCAAACACGGCCCGTAGAGCAACGTTTGATATCTAGGAACAGTTTTCTTGCGGATTCGTTCAAACATTGAGGCCAGTTTCATTATAAACATACTCATTCATCATAAAATGTCTTTGTCTCGACAAAGTAATCTAGATCGCGCAAGATGGAGGACAATGTGCCGGGAAAAGCTGTTACAGTATATTAGTAAGGATCTTATATGTTCTATAAATTTGTTTGATGATAATAAAGGACAATAGAAAGTAAGCTAGGGATATCAATTGATCCCTCACAAAGTTCGTCTTGTTACATATGTAGAGGATCTTTATTTTTGGAAGTTTCTCCCAGCAAGAGCACATCTCTTCAAGAAGAACCTAAGTGATCATTCGATTGGCGCTTATGTGGAATTATATAGAGAAGCTAGTGTTTCGTTTGAAGCTGTGGCAAGAGAAGTATAAATCCCGGTTTTATCGCCTAAAGAAAGGATGAAGCTAATCCTAGCCACAGCTCCGCCCGACCAGCAGTATGTTTTACAGACAGTGTTGCGGAATTAGAGGCGGAAAATTCAAGATTAATGTCCGAGGTGAACAATTGGAGGGATACTGTTGCAGATGCTGACGAAGCCACGACTCAACTTAGAGAGATGCTGTACTTGGTACTAAGGATAAATAAGTGCCCTCCATCCTGGTCTCACTTCCTCGCCTCGGGGATTTTGATCAATGAGATTGTAAGGATTAGGAGGAGCGAGGAATAAGAAGAGTTCCTTATTGGATTGCGAATAAGGTGTCTTTGGTATGCTTCGGGGGAAACCCGGTTTTGGTACTCTATTATAGATGGTGCTCAATGATTTTTAGTACAATAAGGAAGGTCGGGACTTGCCTAACCATAGCGCCAGATCTCAAGGCATATGCACCCTCTGAATATCATCATCTAAACTGTGTAGCCAATCAGACCTCATCATTCCGCTGACTAAGCTTGTAATCTTGACAGGCTTGCCATTAGCGGGTGGGAGGCTGTTCCTGCGGACAATATCTGCGCTGCTGATCATAACTTTCACGACTGGGACCGAGGTTGTGCAATTCATCCTCGCACACTGAGATCCGCTGGCTGATTTCGCGCTTGGCGTGCGGAAATTCTTTTTGAGTAATATCGTTCAAAAGATCTCGAAGGGGCCTGCGAAGTGCTGAAATACCAACACGATCTTTGGGAATTGTGGAAAAAGGACCACTGCTAAAAAAAAGGGATTCCTTTTCGTGACGCTCGGTTGTGGTTACCATTCAGCCACAACACTTGGCGTCGAATGGAAGTGGTTGCTGTGAGGCGACTTCCATATAACACCGATTAGAATGGGCAAGGAAGACAATGTGAACGGTTCTGGTGCGATGCCACTTGTTATGTTACCCTTTACAAAGAAAGTCCCAACGCTTTCGCTCGCTCATTAAAGTGCCGGTGCAATGATATTGCGTTCCAAATCGTTTATATTTGCCTCCTAAATTGCCTCATCCGGGGGATGGTTGCATTTTAGCGTCTTTTTGCCCCCGGACGAGGGGATAGAACAAGTGTGCACGGCGCCTAGGGGCATAGGCAGTTGAAGTGCTCCGTAGGACCGTAAATCCGTATTCTCTGCGTCTTCCACAGCTGGCTGTCTGCATCTCTGTTCCACTCTCTAATCTTCGATGACAAATTGCCCTGGAGCTCTTTTGCACAGTCTCGTCTTCTACCATTAAATATTGGTTCGATTTTTCAAGTCATTTTTCATACTAAAGCAGGCCTTGTTCAATGAATGAGTATAAAGCCGTTAACCAGGAGGACGTGACCGAAGAGAATGTGCTCCTGCTCCCTGAAGTAGACGCTAGTCTGGGCACTCGAACGCAGTGCATTTTCACTCTCGCTTTTGGGGCTGCAGGATGTATTGCGTGTGTCGTTTGCGGAACTACATTATATTTCCTAAACACACCCAGTCACATTGTTGTGTACCCTTTACCTGCTCAACTTTCTTCAGGTGCAATCGAAGCACTCGCATTTATAGTTAACTTGGCGCTCACACAATGCCTCGAAGGTGTGGCGTACATTCATTCAGTGTCTCTCCGCTGGGCGCTAATCCAGGAAAATCGACTCAGCTTCAACACAAACATTCGACTCTTCACAAGCTCGAGCTGCAGTGGTCCAAATAGATGGTATTCGAATATTATCTCAGCTGCCTGCTTAATCCTTTGCTATGCCGCCACCTCACAGCTTTTCATATTTGGAGACGACAATGAGAAATTTGTCGCCAATCCGATAGGCGGGGAATTCGGCGCGGAATTCACCGTGGGATTCAATACCTGGAACGGGATGCCTTACGTCAATTGTGTCGCGTTCTGGATGCTCGGCATTGCATTGTTGGGCCAAACAGCATTGGGAGGGTGGTGCCTTTATCGCAACCTACGCTCAATTCCTACCTGGACTTCCAGTCCGTTGAATACAGCCGCGTTGGCACTTGATCCGGCTCGAAGAGTTGTACGACACAGAAAAAGTCGCTGCATGTTATCCGTACAGTCAAGGAACATCTCAGAGAACACACCATGCCGTCCTTCACCTCGACAACCAAGTCAGTTGCAAATACTACCAGCAGTTAGATGGATAGTGGTATTTATCTGGATACTTTGTATGCTGGCCATTGTCTGGTTTCTTGCGATTGTCTTCACCACACGAAATACCTTCAATATTTTGAACGATACCAAAAATAACCCGTGGGTTTTTTGGGTTTTTAGGTTCTCCTGGTCTCACAATCAGGGCCTTGATTCGCATCTTGCCGTTCCCCTTGCTATGAGTCCGGACGTCAACAATAGGGAAAGCAACATTAGTATACCTTTTACCATCCAGTTCATATTTGGCATTCTATTTGTATGCGGCGTGCAAGGATTACAAACAATGGGGCTGCACTGCGCCGAGCTTGTAGTCAACATATCTCGGGACGAAGATGCTTGGAGGCAATTGGACGCCACCAGAAAGCACAGCATCAAGCACAACGTGCTTAAGACTCCACCTTTCCTTTCCGCGTTCTTCAACTGGAAATACTGCATGCTTTTTATATTCAAATCCACCCTCCACTGGCTCATCGGCCAATCCCTACTCCCATCCTTTGACTATCAGGCTTATGGTTGTGTTGAATCCAAGTGCGGCAACAATCTGAGCTTCACCATGAACTACAGCCGTATCCTCGTCTACGCCCTCTGCGCCATTGCCTTCGCGGCCTTCATCACATTCCTCGCGGCCCAACAGCCCAAGGGCCCACAACCGGCTACCTGGGGCCACATCCAGACGCTCGCGGACCTGATCGATAACTGGGAGATGGATGTGAAGGGGCGGTTCTGGTGGGGTGATATGGGGGAGGCTCATCAGGGGGTGCGGCATGCGGGGATGAGCGTAAGGAAGGAGGCGCTAGAGCAAGTGAAGATGGGGGAGTTGTATGCGAGAGAGAAGGAGAGGGAGAAGGAGGAGGAGAAGGAGGGAGAGATGCATGTAATCGTTGGAAAATGGGAGTGAGGAAATTTAGGCTGAGAGCTAGTAGGAAAATCGGAGTGGGGGATTTTAGGCCGAGGAATTATTGGGGGAGGAAGTGAATAGGGATGATTTGGTAATGAGATAGTCACGTCACGCGTGTTGGAGAAGCCGTTGTTGCATAATCCACCATTTGCGGTCTTGGCTATTTGGAACATGGGAACCTACGCACTTGAGTGCTAGCCTAGCTAATGCATGCTGTATCCATTGACTCGATCTGTTCCCTCGAAAGCTTATCGACCTCAACTAGGCCGTGGCCACAGAGCACTCGCACAGCTTTGTTGAAGCTCTGTTCATGTCCGATAAGCTGGGAAAACTATTCCGGAGAGTTAGAGTCGCCGTGCTGCAGAAGCTCAAACCACACATTTTAGTATTTTCTAGGTATGAAAATGCATGTGGAATAGCATATGGGGTAAACTCAGTGTAATTGATGATCTATAAGTAGAGGGGGAAAAAATCTATGTCTACATGCGGGAGCGGAAGGCGATATCAGGTGGCAGAATGACGCACAACAGTGCACACACTCAAATGGCAATAATAGACATACGAACAAGAAGCTCCTCGCATTTATCGATGGTCCCTACGGCGTTCAGCACAACTTCGGAGAGTACGGAACAGTGATCACTGTGTCGGGGATTGGTATTGCCGGTCATATACCGTACATCAAGGAACTCATCATTGGGTATAACGAATGCGCGGTGAAGACGCGCCGGATCCGACTTGTCTGGGAGGCATTTGTCATGCTTGATTCACAGCCTTGTCACAATGACAGCCTCGCGAGAAGACTAACACGCCGTGTGCTCGGAACTTTTACTGATACTCACCCATTCAGGGCGCTCAACTGTCATGTTCGACTCTCATGAAAAGCATCTGTCCTATAAGAGACTTTCATAAATCACCAAAAAGCCTCTTCTCAAGGTAGAAGCTATCCGCACTCAGCTTTGCAATATCCCCAACTCCCAGTGCTCCCTCCTCCGAGATATACCGATCAATGTATCGGGCTGGAACCCACTCAAAGTACGCATTCTTCACCTCCAGCTGAAAGCCTTGGGATTGTTTCTCCTTCAGATCTGCAAGCAAATTCGTGGGCCAAGCGTCCATCACCTCAGCAGGGTCATTGTACTCCGTCTTGGGATGTCCAGAATGGAAGTCTGAGTGAACGATCTTGTTCGTCTCAAACACGGCCACGACTCTGCAACTTGGGTTCAGTGTCTTAGTCATGACTGCAGCGGGAAGACTTCCGATCTTATTGCTAACATCGCCGTTTTGTAGGACCTTATCGCCGCCGATCACGAGGTAATCAGCGTTTTCGACAACTGATGCAACGCTGGCGTCGGAAACGATCTCGACTTTGAGTCTGGTGAGGATATTTGGATCCTCGCCGCACGAGTCTAGGAGCTTGTTGACGAAAGAAATACCCTCGAAGTTGGGCCTTGATTCTAGAACAGAGAGCTTGATATCCTTTGCTTTCCTAGCATAACTCCCAATCAGCCTGCTCAGGCATTGAGTGATAGTGCCAGATGATGACAAGGTGGCTATATGCGTCGAAGTTGGAGGTACTTCGTCATCATCGTCAAATGGCCAGTTGCTGTCGACGAATTTGACGAAATTACGGGCCAGAGTTTCAAGACTGTTCTGGCGTGCTGAAATTCTTGCTTCGATGGCTGACTCAATAACTCTCTTCATGGTCTTCAACCCGATGGTATTCAGACTTGAAGATCCAGCTTCTCTCCAATTGCTTTCAGCGGCGGCCAAGGCATTGAATACTTCCGACTCGATGGCAGCTCCCATACTCGGCCGTCCGTTCTTAGCCAGATGCCAAGCTCTCCACCTCAGCTCTGTCCAGAATTCTTCGGGGTCGCTGAGCTTCGCCATCTCATCCCCCCTGACAAATCCTAGCAAGATTTCCAAAGCTTTCACAGCCAAAGCTTGTGCACCACTCTCGTGGTCATCCCTCAGCACCGCCAATCCCTTCTCTGTCTCCTCGCTAACTAGAACCCTCTTCATCCCAACCTCCAACTGGGGAACATGCTCATACTGTCCCAAATCTTCGGGCTTGACGAAGTGATACTCTGTGTGTTCCCAATCAAACTTGATAGGTTTCGCGTTGGGCTTGAGTTGCCAAGCGAAGGGATGGATGGTCCATTTAGTCTTCAGCTTTTCGTCAATGAGGCTGAAGGGCTTGCCACGGCGGAGAAGAGTGATATCATTATCATCCAATGCCGTTTCTTCCAGGATCTCGCGTTTGGCAGCAATCTCAGGGCTGGTGTCTGTGTCGTCGATAGAGCCGGAGCAGACTGCCCATTTGCCACTATCACGTGGTAAGCTTTTGCTCAACTTTTCTCACACATAAAGGGAATATGATGTGAAGCGACCGTCGCCCGAAATCCAAGAATACGAAAGTATTCACGAAATGGCTTACGGATAGGTGGAGACATCCTGGCTGCGCTTGAAGAGCGCGAACGTGCGGCCCCCTGGAGATTGCGGCGACGTACAAATGAAAGACGAGACAACCGCGCGTTGGCGTAAATTTGAAGTCATCGTTGGATGAAAAAATCGTGTTTGACTGACACGAAATGATTGTGCCAGTCTCCTGGGAAGTCTACTCATGAGTGGGATATTTGTTGATGAAATGATGCACAAAGAGTGGCATGATGAGAAGTTGAAGGTTATCAGACGATCACGTGATGGGAATTTCGCACGGCCGAATTCAAGTCAAAGGTAATTGAGCGATTGCAGAGTTTACTACAAGTAATATGGAGTTCGTTGTGAGTTAGTCTCCTGTAAAGTTGAACTGTTGACGCATCCCTGAGTGTCGTGGAGAAGCAGCTGGAGTGTGGTGCAAACACGATCATTAAGCGTTTAAGAATTGCCACTCAGAGATGGAAAAGTATTGGCTATGACCAAATCCAACGAAACTTATAATTGAATAAACAACAAAAACCAATTATCTTGAAGAACATTTATTAAAGAAAAGCAGCTCTCTGTCATCAAGTGAATCGTGACGATTTTCCGAATATGCATGTTTCGTCATTAAGCGACGCGCTAAACCTTATGTAGTACAACGCATTGCTCATAATTCTTCAACGAACGTGCCCCTCCCATTATCACTTTTATCTCCGCCCGCGACCTCACCCACCTTCCTTCCAATCACCAAATACACGATCCAGAGAATCCGTAGCCAAGCTATGAGTCGAGGCGGTAAACTTGCACCAGAGGTCAATCGGTATGTCACAGACAATCCCTGGGGGCGAGAGAGGAAAGGTTGATTGCTAACGTCTGTGCCACAGAGCTTTGTTCGTCAAGAATCTAAGGTATGCACGTCCTTGGCACTCCTCCTTCGACCTTTGGGGAATATGAGGAGGTGCATCTGTTGTGATAGCGGGTACTGACTTTAGGTAGCTATAACGTTACGGTCGAGGAGTTGTTCGATCTCTTTGGCAAATTCGGTCCCATCCGGTAGGTCCCACCCAGGACCCTCTGCAACATCGTATAGGAGGTGATACTGACCTCTGTCATAGACAAGTACGCCAGGGAATCGCCAACAACACAAAGGGAACGGCATTCGTCGTCTATGAGGATGTGATGGACGCTAAACAGGCTTGCGATAAGCTGAATGGCTTCAACTTCCAAAATCGGTATCTCGTTGGTACGTCTCCCTCGTCTCCTCATCTGTCACTCTTCCTAACCTGTCCACAGTGCTATATCACCAACCAGACAAGATGCTGCGATCGAAAGAGGACCTAGAAGCACGCAAGGCCAATTTAGAGCAGCTTAAACAGCAGCACGGTATCGAATAACATCAGGACGGGCCCGCGGGATCATCAAGAATCCGACAAAACGTGCAGACCAATCAAGCTCTCGTGAGCCCGTCATCACGGTCCAGGCGGAAGGACAGTGCTCGAGATACACAAACACAACATCATAGGGATAAGGAAAATGGGCAAGGGCGCAAAACATCTGCTTCTTCCAAGGCTGTTTCTACACCAACATCGAATTCGAATGGTTTTCTTACTTTTGTGCGTGGCTTGATTCCAGGAAGGCGTTGATGGAGGCTGGCTTTATCGCTTCATGGCAGATGATATGCCTGGTACACGAGTTCTATTTTTTCTTTTACTTGCAGCATGGATTTGGCTTGCTAATTGATACACCTGTTGCGGATTGCACAACGCAGCCACAAATAACTCTTCACATTGCCTCGAGCCATTTGAGTGACGTTGGTGAAGTCTGAACTCAACCCCACGCAGCTTTGTGCCTTCCACCTTCAATGCCACAAATTGATCCGTCCGTAAAATCATATCCCCGAGACATACACGCGCACTACATCGGCCGTTACCTCACGTGGACAAATCTGGCCCACGTGCGGGCTTGTTTGCTTGCTTATCGCGGCTAGTGAAGGCCGAAAGGGCAGCCACAGAGAAGCCCCGCATTATTCACCCACTCTTCGATCTGCCCTCGTGCCTGCCTCCTGCAAGTCATCGCCCATTAAGGTGAGCATCCGGCAAGTACATATTTACTTGTCATGGTCCCCTCCTTTCTTATCATCTCCATCAACAAGCCATCAATTCCGAATTCAACTAAACCTTCAAGTCAAGTCAACTTCAGAACTTCCTCCAAAGCAACTCTATCAACATGCACGGTTCAGACTGTCCCAAGTGCGGTGCCTCGGGCCAGAGCGATAAGACCTGCAGCTCTTGCGGTGCTGTGAGTTCCCCTATAGGTCCCTTCTCGTCCTTGCCCCCATCCCCACATCACTCCGTGATATCTGCCAACAACGAGGAAAGCTGACAACTACCTACGCAGACCTGCCCCAACTAAACCCTCCCTCACCTCGTTGTCCTGTTCGACTCCTCTCGGCTTGACTTCGATACAGCTGAGCGGTCTCAATATGGGGGTGAGACGAAGCAAGTCTATGATGGATTGGACATTTCGTATAGTTATAATTCTTTGATTTCGATTTGCTGCGTTGGCTTTCGTTGCGTATCGTTCATAGCGGAGCGGGGATGGGTGGGTGTGAGCATGGCATGTGGATAGAGTGAGGATGAATGGGAGGCTGGCTAACTGGCTGGGTGGTTTGGTGGTTTGGTTTGCGTTGCTTTTTGGTACGGTGATGAGGCATGAGTTGCGAGGGTTATGAGAATGCTACGTTGATCTTGCACTCTTACCTAACTACTTGCTCCCCTAATATCTCAATGTGATGAAAGATCATACAGCTGTTGCTGTAGCTACCAGAACAAATTCCTCTCTAATGAGACGCTGTTGAAGAGGACGAGACTCAGCAGGGTTTTGTTGATAGCGGGAAAGAACCCGACTAAGGGACACACGCCAAGCTTCCAGACCTTGAAACTTGAAACAGAGAAACTCGAGGTTGCCTTTGCGAGTTGACACCTGGTCACTGCTCTCAAAGGCCGCCTGGAGGACTACGCAAGACTATGTACACATCCTCCTGGATTGACTTGAAAATTCGAAGTCCCACATTTTACGGTATTCACGTGATACGCTCTAAATTTCAGGATGGGATTTCTTGATTCGGGCTCCGCCTCAAAACGCTCTAGTGCTACTCCAAAGCCTTGAACTCAGCCACCTCTTCATCATCCACCAGGACAGGACAGGCAGCCTGATTTGTCTCATGTCATCGACATAAGACAGCTCTGTCTTCAACTACATTCGACCCTCTTTTATATTTGCACTTCTTCTCCTGTTAAGACGTTCGAACAGACGGTTGATTTACGCAGCAGCCTCTTGCGCCACTTAGATAAGATCTCCACCTGATCGAGACAGGCCGTGATTCAGGCCCCAGTTCCTTCAACTACCACGACTGCTTCTCAAAACCCTCCCATTTTCTCGAATATTCAGTGGACAGCTCAGCTCTTCGAAAGCTTCCAAGTCCCCATACTACCTCAAGAATTCGCATTCCCTGCAACGAGCCCTTCGATCTAGCTGATGCAACCACCACCGGGCTTCGAGCCCGCACTCACCTCCCTCCTCGAAAATGCAACTCCTACGATTCTCCTCTCCTCTGCATTAGCAACAGCCTCCTCTTTGGTCCCCGTCAGCATAGATATCCCCTCACCAACCCTCTCCTCCATCCTCTCCAGCTCAACAGTAATCGCCACCCAAGACTCCAAACACGACCCTCCCCCAGACAACGGGGAATGTCGACTCCTAGGCCCCTTCGCAATCTTCGTACAAGGCGCACTCGGCTTGCTCGCACTTCTCGCACTTGTATATAAAAGATGGAGAGAACGGCCGCAGAGACCGCTGAAAATATGGTTCTTCGACGTCAGCAAACAGGTTGTAGGGAGTGTGCTGGTGCATATTGCGAATCTGCTTATGAGCATGCTCTCTAGTGGGCAGTTTAGCATTAAGTTGGATGCGAATTCTGTGAGTGGGAGGCAGTTGGGGACATTGGCTATGCTGGGCGCGAGGGATGTGGATGCGCACGGGAAGTATAGGCCGAATCCGTGTAGTTTTTATTTGTTGAATTTGGCGATTGATGTGAGTGTACCTCCTGTTCTTCTTCCACGTACAGGTTTTAGTATCTCCTGGCATGGGGTCTTTGAGCATAGAGACATGTGCTGACGAGACTATTCGACAGACAACAATCGGCATCCCAATCCTAATCTTCCTTCTCCGCATCCTTACCGCGCTCTTCTCCCTAACTCCTTTCGGAGACCCCCCACAATCAATCCAATCTGGCAACTACGGCACCCCTCCGCGGGCTTCGTGGTGGTGCAAACAATCACTCATCTACTTCATCGGACTCATGGGCATGAAGTTCTGTGTCCTCATAATCTTCCTCCTCGCACCTTGGATATCGCGCGTAGGAGATTGGGCATTACGCTGGACAGAAGGCGACGAAGCTCTCCAAGTAGTCTTTGTCATGCTGGTCTTCCCAGTCATCATGAATGCGACACAATACTACATAATCGATTCATTCATCAAGAACCAGATGCCGGAACACGAGTTGATACCCGAGGAGGACGAAGACGAGGATGGACATGAGGGAGCGTTTAGGGAGGAGCCGAGCGGGAGTAGTGATGAGATTCATTCCGGGGATGAAGATGAGGTAGCGGCGAAGACGGATGATGAGATGCAGAAGGTGATGAAGGAGAAGGTGAAGAGGAACAGTGAGGGGAGTAGGAGGAGTCCGAAGAAGCCGGGATTGTTGACGGGGAATAAGGATTATGATCCTATGTATGATGGGGAGAGTAGCCCGACTGTTGTAGGGAGCTCGAGTACAAGTGAGCGGCTAGTACATACTGAGGATAGTGAGGATGAAGGGAAAGGGTCCGCGCAATAAGACTAGGGATGGCTGCCAAGGAGTTGGGGGTTATGTCTGTCGATATTGTCTGGATATTGGGTTTGGGCAAGCGCCGCTCTGTATGCGGAGTTGGCAGGTTGGGACTTCGAAACCACTGCACAGCGTTGGGAACTACGGCGTTTCTATTTCATGCATTTGCATACTTGCATAGCGATCTCAGAATCCAAGCTCACGATTTCCCCTTCTGTATCATGTCGCATCCCTCATGCTAGTGCCTGGATATCTGCCCGGCAAGTATATAAGACCCTTTCTAGTCGGTAAGTCCACTTTTCGGTTGTAAAGCTTCAGTTCAACTACATAGCTCGTTGGCTAGTGTGTGGTTACTGTAGCTCAGCGTTTCTTAGTTCTTGCGTTCCGTTAGAGCGCCAAGCTGGCAAAATAGCCCCTCTTCTCCCTCAACCTCATCTTTTTCTGCGCCCTTTCCAATTCTTATTGTTATCTCCTGTCTTGTCGTCGACCCGTCTATCCCTGTCATATGGCCCTCCACCGTACCTCTTCGACCCACCTATCTTCTCACCAGCTCCCATCTCCGATGTCTTCTCTTCAAGTAGCACTATTTTACGAAGTCATGGACCCGTGGTTGAAAATGATCAAACTCAAGTGCGCTCGCAAATACACTATGCATCTGCCCAAGTATTTCTTGCTAGAGGTTCACCTTTTTTTGTCCGGGGCGTATGATCGAGGTTTCGATTTCAATACTAATTCCAGCCTGCCAGTCCCAATTTCTTATGCTTGTGATCGAATTGGTCATTCTTGCCTTTCGCTCATAGTCAAGCATCCGCATAGATAGCAGTTTTTCCAATGCACTCGATTCGGAACACAACCAATTGCTGGTAGCTTCCTCTGTAGAATCCTAATATTTTTAATTCTTTTTTCGGTAAACTACGTTCAGGTGCCTCCTTTTTGAGTTTAGCGGACCCGCTTAGGGTATAGCGCTTCGCTTACTAAGCCACTGCTTTTAAAGATATTTATCTTATGGAAGGCCCTAGGGCATATCTGAAGGCTTTACTTGATCTTCTCTTGTAAATAAACGATTTGAATTAGATATGAGTTTACATATGTTTATCATACTCTTTGATACACGGAAAATTCCTAGTTTCATGTTCCTGAGTGGTATTTATAGCAGTGTCAATCGGTAACGCACGTGTCGTCTATCCTGACAGTTCAATAAAAGACACCCTCAATCTCCTTTTAACTTTCTTAATTCTTTCTAAATATATTCCATGTTTACTTATAAGTCACTGCTATCTTAATCAACTATTAGCTCTACAGTATTGTCTCGGCCCGGGCCTTAATTTCTAAGCTATACTTTTAATTTTTGCCTCTCCGTTCCATGATTATGAATAATAACCATGTCAAATACCCGAAGAATAACGGCCATTCAATTAATTCAATAACAATATTCAGCTGGGATACAAGAATGCTTAGCCTATTCTGCCCCTAACCCTCACCTGTATTTCGACGTTTTAATCTTTAGTGAATCTCAAAATCTTGAGCCAGTAGTTCTCCACTTTCCAAGAGCTTCAAAACCTCTCCATTCATCCACCCATGGAAATAAGCCTCGCCAATGAAGATGTAATGGCCTTCTATCTGGCGCAGGATAACTGGTAAGTTACATCCAAAGATAATACAGATAAAATCCCCCGCTTGACTATCACCTGGGGCAAGCCCCATGTATCTCTTATAGGACATAAAGAAACGTCTGTTCCTGGTTCGGTCTCCGAATTCGCCGAATTTTTGCATGTATGGATAATCAGATCCTTTCAAATTCCACTTCTGGATATTGTCAAGATATGAGTAGCGACTGGGAGTTGGCTTGCTCCCCAGTTGAGTAGCATCCTTTGATGCGCTCCCATTTCCCTCTTCACTGGACAAGGCGGAGATTTTTGCTAAGTTGAAGGTATCATATTTAAGGGATATCTTGTCCGCAACAAGAGTTCTCAAAAGAGCTACTTCTTGGTCTACCCAGCGAGCCTCGATCTGATGTTCGGAAAGACCCAAGTATTCTAACAGCCTCTGTTAGTAGACTAGTTTTCAGAGGGAGACCTTGAAGGAGGGGCTATCTACACGTACTCTTGGCCACATCTATGTTGACGGTTGCTAAGTGCTTCTCATGATCAGGAAGCTTAGTGGCAGTAAGCGAAGACTCCCAGAAGGACCAATATGGGCCCCCAAGGAAGGTTCTTGCAAGGTTCTTGACGTCCAGCATAATGTCGTTGTGTTCTGGAGAATAAAATTTTCTATTTGACTTATAGCAACCTGCAACAGTCTCAACCAAGTCCAACACTAAACCCCTGGCGCTAAGGACACGATCATTTCTCATAAAGAGAAACTCGGGAGGCGGAGGGTGCCTGCGTCCAGGGAAAGTGACGGGGCCGAAAAAGGTTGAGCAGACATCCCAAAGGTTATTACCCACTCCCACTCTAGTACTGTCTGTTGTCTCTGTGTGGCTCACGGTTTGGCTCCAATCAGGGCACCATGATGGTAGCGTTGGCAATCGCTGGGCGTTTGACAGTCGGATTTGGCTGACTAGAAGGTCTAAATGGTTGCACCTGTGGACAATAGATTTGAAGGCCTGGACATAGACCTCAGAGGTTGTAAGGCTATAATTCACGGGCAGTTCAGACCACCAAGGGCGAAGCAATCCAATAATCCCGTAAATCTTGTCTCTTGGATCTGTTGTTTGCTTAGTTATCTGGGTGCGGAGAAAATTCATGACCTCATTATCTCCCATCGAGGTCAACATGGCCTGTTGATTTTCAAGGAAGCAAATCTGTGTGCAGCATTGTCGAATATAGTATGCAATCCAAGGGCTTTTGGAGTCAACAAAGGCGTCAAGGTAAAGACAGAGATTCTTCCACAAATTGTAAAGCGACGATAGGGGAAATGATGTAAATCCACAATGGACAATGACTTTTGATGGTCTCGCAATTTCTTGTTGAATCCAGACCCTTGTCCAGTATGACCGCAAGACAAGTAAACCAAAAGCAGCCCAAGCTTTCACACCTGACGGTGACTTGAAAGACTGTCCCATCGATAGGATGTGGCTCGTGTCTAAGCTTGCAGATGAATTTATCCCGGGGCCGGTGTTTGGTAGCTTGCCAAATGTATCGATGAGCTTCCATACGTTCCACTCACTCTGGAAATGGATTACTGCAGAATCCACAAGGCTTTGACCTTCTTGTATATTATCTTGGAGAAAAAACCGTCGCTCGTTATCAAATATGTCTTGAGTTCTTCGATCCTCTTCTTCGTCGTGAGGCCCACGCCCAATCCAAGCCCTAACGGTCCGGGAATTCTGGTAGATCTCGAGCATAGTTTGCACCTGATGGTTCCTCTCCGTGGTATCTTCTTGGTTGATGCAAATAGCATCAATCCAGAGAATGCGTTCGTCGTTAGGTTGTTTCAAGTGGCGTAATGCTTGTGCCAACCCAACCGTGACTTCAAATCTTCGACCCTCTACCATTATCAATTCTGTAATGCTTGGGTCTCCCCAAGTATACGAAAGAGCGTCATACTGCAAATCACCATTGACTTTTTGGTGGAGAAGCTTGCATTGTATCCTTGACCTTGATGAGCCAGGCAACAAGACGACGAGCCGTACTTCGTGCTGATCCAGGGGACGATAGACAAATGTCGTGCGTTTCATGTTTCATACGCCTTGAAGACGCTCTGGATTTGTGACTTGACTTATGGAATAATGCTGAAAGTGAAGCAGAGTGAAGCAAACAGACTTTGTCCAGGCTGGGGGATGTTTTGATGTCTAAGGTCTAAGATCACGTGCCAGCATAATTTTCAAGTGCGGAGGTACAGTTTGTTACACCACCTTCGTTCGCAGGGATTATTTGTATGGGCAAAATGATTTGGTTGGTGGCAGAACCAAGACGGTGTAGCAAACATTAGGGCGGCCTGTACCGGCCACGTAGTCAGATAAGTGCTTCCTATGAACAGCCACAGCGGCCATCAGCGAAGACCTTCATGCAGCCAATTAGCACGAGACTTAGGTGAAGACATTTCTCGGATTTAATTCATCAGCTATTTTTTTTCCTGAACCCCGCATCCAAGATGGAATTTGTGCACTCTCCCCTGCCTACAAGAACTAGGGCGATTCGCCTACTCGACCTCCATTGTAAGATGAGCTGTATTTTGGGAGCGAAATATAGTGGCATTTCTAGACCTAGCTGATATCTAAGGAGCTGAAATACAAGGAGGGGCAGAGCTCTCTTATATCACAAAAGAGGGGAAATACAGGCTATACCTGATTAGGCAGTTCCAACCAACATCCATTCTGCGTATGAGAAGCAAGCAGAAATTCGGTGCAGAATCCGCGATACCAACCTCGATGATTGCCCATCCTATAAAGCACTCTCTTACGTGTGGGGAAATGCAGAAGTTACCTTACCTACCATTGTTAACGGTGGGACATGCCATGTGACTGAGAATTGTCATGCTGCACTTCAACGTCTCCGCAATACAGACCGAGGCTGCGTGTGGGTTGATGCCGTTTGTATCAATCAAGAAGATGATCAGGAAAAGTCGGCTCAGGTCCCTCTGATGCGCGAAATATACTCCATGGCAGAAGAAGTAGTCATTTGGTTGGGGAAGAGCAAAGCGGACAGGAAGCCGAGCGATGACATGGATGAGGATCTAGCGTTTGGATCGATCAAAGACTTGTCACGATTCGGCCAAGTGATTGAGGATTTCAACAGCTTCGTCGACGTTTCACGAAGTACAAATGAGGCCGAGTCAGAATTTCAATGGAAACGGTGGCAAGCTTTGGCGAATTTATTCTATCATCCTTAATTCCAGCGATTGTGGACGTTTCAAGAAGTCGTCGTATGTTCTAGGGCCACTGTTCTAGGCTTATTCCGGTGCATAAAATGGCGCGAATTTGGAATAGCCGTCGAAACCATCCACAGACATGCCGATAAGGATCTTGAATGGGCTTTAGAAATTTTACGTTCTTCCAGAACCCCGGGACTATCGTCATGGGTAACTCATTGCGATGGTGCAATGGTTATGCAGCGATTATTGGCTGAATGACTTTATGACACACGGAAGAAAAAGCTCAGGACCATGTCAATTATCGATATTTTGCAAATTACTCGGCGCTATTTATGCGTTGATCCTCGAGATCGAGTTTTTTCAATTTATGGCCTTTCAGAGGATGTTACCAATGCCGACTTTTTTCCAGATTATACTCAAACAGTGTCACAGGTGTACACTCGATGTACGTGGTCGATTATCCAGACCACGCGCTCTCTATCACCTTTATGTCTAGTTGGTTTGCAATCTGACTCATACATTCCTTCGGCCTACCATTCTCTTCAATTTCCTTCTTGGGTAGTGGATTGGCAAAGTGATTCGCGCTCACAACCAAGCTCCCTAGACTATGGACTTTACCATGCTTCGTTGGAATCAAAGCCCATAGTCATATTCTACGAACCTACTCAAACGCTAAAAGTCCATGTGATTCTAGTGGACACGGTGTGGAATGCTAGCAAAAGTCCAATGGATGGGTTTCTAGCCTTCCTGGAAATCAGGCGAATGAGAGAGACAGTAAGAAGGGGGTTAAAGCGTCCCGAAAGACAACTGTGAATAAGGAAGACCTTGAGAAGGAAGTTGAAGACTATAAAAAGAAATTTATGAATGAGCAAGGAGTGTGGTTCCTGATTTCAACAATATTCCTCCGCGGGGATAGTTTTCATACCTGGCAAAAACACTTCAAAGTCTATCCCACAGGATGTGATCCTGGACATGCATGGATTCGGACTCTTACAGAAGATATTGCCAGAGAAGCGGGGGAATTGAAGAAAGTGAGAATGACTGACAAGACCCTTCGGCAACTCTATGCTCTAGCACGTATTTCTGATATTTCTGCTGAGCAATGCTGGATGAGTTTTGTCTATCAGATACCGACAACGTGGACGTAGTCTTAAGAAATGCTACCGCTATATTATTGGGAGCTGTTATGGATATGAACGAGAAGAAATCATTCTTTATTACCCGTACAGGATATTTCGGCCGCGGGCCACTGGCAATTGAAGAGGGCGATATGGTCTGTATTCTTCCAGGATGTAGTGTCCCACTCCTGATTCGAAAACGAGACTATTACCACGTCCTTGTTGGCGAATGTTTTGTTTGGGGATTGATGGATGGTGAAGCGATGTTGAATAGAAAATTTGATGAAGACTACGAGTTATTCAACTTGAAATGAAGGCTTAAGAACTTAGAGTATCGCAGAAGGGAATTGGGCGAGCGGGGATCCTTTTCTTATTATTACATATTACTGTATGTCCCAAATCCAAGGATATTGTGTTACGCAGCCATATTAACACCCATTAAAATGAAGGATAAGAAAACAATTAGAGTTCTCATGGAGTAGGGGTTTGATCTTGGCGTCAACTTGAAATTGCTCTTTGACCTCTAGTACCCCAAAACGGGCCTAGCGCGTCCCTCAAATTGGCTATCAATCCCTATCTCGCTCTCTGCGCATAGGAGTTACATATTTATCTTGAATTGCTTAAAGATGTATTTGAGGCTACGTGGCGCCACAACCCTTGACCAACGATGCTGGGGAAGAAAGACCGATCGTGGAGCGAACAGTACTCGATCAGTTATGGACATCCAAAACTTTATTTACATACCCTAATATCAATTAGATATTCTGAGAGAGAACAGCCATCCGAGTACTACTTCGAAGCAGACCTACATTCCACATTTTCGGCTTGAAAGATTTCGCTACCGGAGCGGTGGTTGAAATATAAACAATAACTTACAGCCCGGCGTGTTTAAAGAGCTCGTCATCGCGCCTCTCCTGTAGCTCATATACCTAGTTGATATAAGTTATAGTGAAAGCTTGGCCTATTGATCCTACTGAACTAACGCCTCAGTAAGCTCTGAGAACACCGTTCAACTTATGTCTAACAGATCCGCCGACCTTGAACCTTTTGATATATACACAACCCGCCATTATACTTACAGACCTTTGTACTTACAGTCTTTATACTAATTATTAATATTCGAAACTTGATCAGCGGACTCTTGCTGACAACTTTACTTCTGAAATTTTAGGGTGTTTGAGTAAGTTCGATCACTTATTACACAGTAGCCCAGGCGTCACTTGAACTATGCTACTCATATAACTCTAAGACGATCTCTAATATGAGAACGTTTAAATGGGTAAACTACGATCAGGTGCATTGCCTCATTGAGTTTAGCGCTACTGCTTTGGTTATGGCGCCTCGCTTACGGTAAACATTTAAGTGCCTGCAAAGGATTCCAGCCGTCTTTCTGTTAGGTATCTTCATAAGAGCTGGTGAGTTTCTATTGCTAGTGGCAGTGCCTTCGCTCATTGACTTGGTAAAGCTTCTGTGCTTCTTTCATGAATCTATTCCAAAAACTATCGCCGTCTACTATTGCAAACTGCGCGGCTAGCAACGCTGGGATTTTGCTGGGAGGAAAAACACCCGCAAGCAAGACAGAGGACGACTCTGCCTCCTGAACCTGCTGCTCGACAGGATGGGGGTCCCTGATATGGACACTCATCCAGCTTCGCCTACAGCCTCTTCAATAGTCTGTCATATCTTTTCTTGTTGAGAGCGTTGTTGTTGCCGAGCTTGACGTGTGGTTTATTATTCTATAACCACAACTCAGAATTTTCAGCCGGTGTCCATTCAACTCTCTTCTTCCAACTGACATGGCTAACCAATGGACTTCCGTAGATACATAGTGATCTGGGTGCTACTGGATCCAATGTAACGTGGACACCGCTCATGGTTTCTAAGATTGGCACCAGTTCTTTGGGGCTTCTCGATATGAGTTGCAATTCCGACGCTCCGCCACCGTATTCCTTGATTCCCATACCAGTACGTGCCAGTACCTTATCTCGCGATTCAGTTAACTCCAAATTCCCATCCGAGCCAGCAGTAGGAATGGATATCATCGCCCTCCATATCTTCGGTGGCACACCCCTCGGCTCCTGGCACCGCAGCCGCCCCTCCTACATGCCCCCCCGCGCACCAGCAAATCCAAGTGATATTCCCCTCTCGACGCCATGCATGTGGCTGCGCGACATCCTTCAGCCGGACTTCGCGTCTACTGGAGCAAGAGTCTTGGCTTACGGGTACCATACTGATTCAGGAACAGGAGGCGTGAAAACCATGAATTTGAGCAACGGTCGTGCCATGCATGTTCTTTACATCGATTTCATCGCGGAAGATCTGTTGTGCAATGTCGTCGAGGCCCGCGCCTGTTCCCCGTCCTCCTTACAGACTAGGCAACTAAGGGGGCCGGGACAGCAGAGGCCAATAATCTTCATCGCGCATGGCCTCGGCGGGCTGGTCCTTAAGAAAGCTCTCTTGCTGTGTAAAGCAGCTTCTGAAGGGTCAGATTGGCGAAAGATCTTGGAGGCTACGGCGCATGTTATATTTTTGAGCACGCCGCACGACGGGGAAGACCAGCGTCTGGAGGCCCGCTGGTCGGATGTCATCCACGCGAGTGGCGTGGACGTCAGTATACCGAATGGTGATTGGGCTGCGTTTTCAGGTTTTAGGAGAGAACAAGGAGGTCAATTTTAGTGTCGCAAGCGTTGTTGAGACAATGGGAATGGCCAGCGCTTTTGGCACTGCTATTTTGACTATTGTGAGTTCTTTCTTGCGACTTGCTCGTTCTACGAATAATGTATGGTGTAAAATCATGCTGATACATAATTTCTCTTACAATAGACAACATCCGATGTTGCGTGTCTTGGATGGGGCGATGACAGAGAGAAAGTTTTCATGGCAAAAGGGAGAAATCATCTGAGCATTCCAGACATCAATAGTCCTCATGATCCTGTCTATAGCTTTATTAAGGACTCGATTCGAGAGGTTATTGACCGGATGACGGTGGCAGAGGGAACTGATTTAGGTGATGCTTCCTGATTAATGACTTATGTGTTGACAGCGCAGCGCATAGTATTTACTACTGCTTAATTACATCCCTCGACTTCACAATAACAAACTTAGGGTTAACTCGTGCGATTCACCTGTGGCTCGCTGCCCTCCTGGATCTGTGATATCGAAACTGGATTTCCCTCCGGCCCCTGTAGACGAGTCTTCCCGAAGAAGTTCACTCTAAGGTGAACAACAGAAGCGAAGGCAGACCGCTTGGAAGGTATTATTATAGGTAGAACCTCGAATTCCCGTGGAAGCACAGTGCCAATGGATACCAAGCGGAAAGTCGTTGATGATAACTTTTAATGTAGAAATAGAGACAATTTAGATACTCTTCTAGATGTACGCTTCTCTGTGTCACACTGTGCTCTTTCCGTTTGTAGCCGCAATCCGCAATCCGCTCGCTCCCGCTGATTTTGAGTCTCTCTTCCAAGGTTTCCGCAGAATTCTCTATTTGGGGAAGTTCGGGGCTTTATACTTGCAGAACAGGGAGAAGCAAAGACGCTTGGTGTAATCAATGGAAAGAAACCTTTTCTGGATGTCCTTAAGACCTCCTTTGTCGGAAAGGGGCATGATCCAAAAGCTCTTCCGAAGTGCAGCCTTATCACGTGATGACACATCAACCTCGACTTGCCGCGTTTGCAGTCGACCCAACTTGCGAACTTGACAATTTCGAAACATTCACTTGATGAACGATTCTCGCCAAGGAACTCGAGTCAGTGGACGGGAAGCTCAGGCGGCTGACTCTATTCCGCACGACCACGAAATTCACTCAAGGCTGCATCGCAATCTAACCACCTTCCAACATCTGATCCTCCCTTCGCCATTCAACGATTGAAACCACAATGGAGGTCCATGTCCGTAATGTCCCGCAGCAGGGCACCGAGAATGGGTTTAGGAAGTTCCTGAAGCCTTATTTTGCCAAGCTCTCAATCCGCGCAGTCAACTGCCAAAAGCAACGAAACAAGCGCTACGCATCGCTAACTTTTCTCCACGTCGCCGATGGACAACGATTCTTGGCTCATCATGGTCAAGTCAAATTACCTCCTGGTGAGTACTTTTGCAGTCAAATATTATGTTTCCTAGACTGTTCATGGGTCATGGCTCATGCACACATCAATTTTTCGAATGGAGTGAATGACTGCTAGCTTGCGCATCATGCATATCTCGAGGGCAGAAACAATTAGGTCAAATAGGGCGAACAACTACTTGGTCATCGTACTTTCAAAAGGCGGACACTTCAAAGGCACTGGACGTTATTGACTTCCCAATTTCTACAGGTGCTCAACGTCCTCATCAAACGTCTTCCACTGCCATCAATCTGGTCTTCCTCAATGTACCAATCTATTGCGAGATAAGCTACCGAGATCCCAATCCGTGGCATCTTCGAGTCCTAGCGAAGGAGGAAAATGATCGTCAAATGAAGGGCGAGGTGGCAACAACTGTGGCCAACGAGAGGCCTGATCTTCTCCCAATCACTTTCAAATGTTCCTCTGTCTCATGCGGCGTATGGAGGTGAGTTTGGACCGTCCAAATTGAATGAGTGATTACTGACACCTTGGTTTTCTTTGTAGTTATGCGAACTCGGATCTCGTTTTTGCCCCTCAGCAGACATGGAACATAAGCGGAACAGCAAAATTTGGTCAAAGAGCCATGGTATTGACCATTGGTTCTAACCGCGTCGATTTCCGATATACCGGAACCGATGGTATCACAACGGAGGACAATGCCTTGATTTTGTCCATGCTGGAGCCTCCGCACTTTTAGTATGTTTTGGGGGGTGGCCTTCATCAAAATCCCTTAAACCCAATCTTTCATCTCTATTGAGCGATTACTGATTCCGAAATCATAGTGAAAAAATCGTCAACCCCCTTGCGAAATTGATGGCTAGCCTTAATATGAATGAAGGCATAGTCCAAACTCCGCCGGAAAGAAACGGTCCTGATCGTCACCGAACGCCTTTTCTCGATAAAGAGCACAGAGCTATTGTTGGCAACTGTCTTGTTTATCGTATCGCTTTAAGTATGTGTTTCTCCCGGTAACCTCATTCTGGCCTTACCTCTCCTTTTGGATGGATGTATTGGGCTTCTGAACTCACAAAATCCACTTGACTCCAATCTTTTGAAACTTATTGAGCCATTACTGACTCAGGAAAAACAGTCAAGGCCAATCAATCAATTGACAATGATCTTATGCAAACACTCCAGAGAGCTCGTGGACTACCACCGATCGTTCACCGTCACACGAAGATTGTCCCATGGCCTGAGCCATATGCCGTCGGTCTGAGGCGACTACAGAACACCCTGGCGAGCACCAACACTACTCTCCCGTTTGTGCTGAAGTTCCAAGTCCAGAAACTCGTTCAGAATAATTATCTCGCACCTGCTGTCGTCGTAGACCTGATTTCAGCACTGAAGGACATGACTGAACGCTCCGACCTCCAAGTTTGTGTCAATGCTCTCAAGAAGCTGATCCCTACGATTCAGTATCCTGGCCCAGATGTGGAAGCTACTGAATTTGAACTCGACACCTTGCTCGATAATCTGAAGCACAACGAAGAGCTTTGCAGAGGAGATGGACCTTCTCTTGAGGACGCCCAGCGATCTGACAATGTCGCAATCATTCACAGAGCCAAAGTTACCCCTACCCATGTGTTCCTCTATGGACCGGACCCCGAAACCAACAACCGTGTGCTTCGGAAATACGCGGAATATCACGAGTTCTTCCTTCGAGTACAATTCTGTGATGAAGATGGCACGCCCGTTCGTTTCAACCCTCGAATTTCAAATGACCGAATATACCACGGCCGGTTCAAGGACATTCTTCTAAACGGTATTAAGATTGCGGGTCGCGAATACGACTTTTTAGGATTCTCCCACTCGTCTCTTCGCGCGCAGACCTGTTGGTTTGTTGCTCCATTCATTCACAATGGAGGACTAGTTTGGGTAAGTAATTCTCGAGGCAAATGCTTCCCAGATTCTGGCCCTTGTCAGGAGTTCTACTCAGGACTGAACCCATGTATTGAGGATATCTCTCAGGTTTGAAACTCATAACATGTAGTTGCTTTAATCTTTCAGGTCTTTTGAACGATTCCTAACTTCGCAATTTTTACAGGACCGCATGATAATCGGTGGACTCGGAGAATTCTCTGCGATCCGTTCGCCAGCCAAGTGCGCAGCCAGAATCGGTCAAACCTTTTCAGACACTCCAATCACTGTTCAGATCAACCCGAACATCGTCAGAGACACAAGGGACGTGGAGCGTAACGGTCGAGTGTTTAGTGATGGGGTAGGAACGAGTATGTATATTTCTCCGTGCAATCCAGTGCCTGTAGCAGACGGATTCCATGAGTTCTACGCCCATCAAATTTGTGCTCTAAAATAGATTCATTTGGAGAAGAATACTGCCTTATCTCTTTCTACTGACAACGAACAAGCGCTGACTTTGGGATTCACAGTGTCAATCTCGCTGATGCATAAGATTTGGGACAGACTGTCCAAAGCGTCGCTCGCGAAGCCTACTTGCTTCCAAATCCGATACGCAGGTACGTCTATGGTGGATACGTGACATATCGAAATCGCTCGATTCTTTTCAGCGATTAGGATTCCCAGAAGTCCAGCCGCTCGACGAGCACTCCAGTGGTGTGGTGCGGGTTGCCGAAAGCTGCCCGCCGGAATCGGTCCCTTGATCGCTGGGATGAGTAGAACAATTCAAAATGTATATCTTAATGGATGCGCTATAATGGATGTGGTGTTTTACTTTGTTGCTGTGCTTACAAATATGCGTTTATCTTTTGCTGACTTCTACTTCATAGGCGCTAAAGGTATGATTGCTGTAGACAGCCGCCTCAAGGGAGATGCCCTCGTCCTTCGTCCATCGATGATCAAATTCGACGGATCTAACAAAACCGACATCGAGATCTGCGAGTCAGCATACAAGCCGCTTCCCGCCTTCCTGAATCGACAGTTCATCAAGATTCTAGAAGATATGGGCGTTCCTGACAAATTTTTCCTCGACCTTCAAGCCAAAGAAGTTGACCGACTCCGCATGATTACTGACAACCCAACCAATGCGTCGACATTCCTCAAGAGACAGTCAATTGGTGACTCCATCCATCTCCCGTGGCTGATTATGAAGCTTGCGTCGATGAAACTCAATTTCCAGCTCGATGACTTCCTACGCAATGTCCTCGAAATTACATTCCTCATGGAGCTCCGTGTGCTGAAGCACAAGACTCGAATTCCAGTCGACAAAGGATACCATTTGCACGGAATCATGGACGAAACTAATACCCTACAAGAGGGCCAAATCTTTTGCACTGTCAGAACGGCTGGAGTGAACAGAATGATTGTTGGGAAGCAGCTGATCATATCTCGTGCTCCGGCACTTCATCCCGGAGACGTCCAAATTGTGGAAGGCGTCGAGGTTTCTGAGAGGTCGCCTCTTGCGAAGCTTTCGAACTGCATCGTGTTCAGTCAAAAAGGCTCCCGCGACTTGCCTAGCAAGCTGAGTGGTGGCGATTTAGACGGAGATCGATACTATGTCATATACGATGAGGCCTGTCGACCAAAGAGATATTTCAGCCCTGCAGACTACCCTCGGCAAGATCCAGTCGATATTGGGCGCCCTGTGACACGCGAAGATATCACGGACTTTTTTATCCAATTCATGGAAACGGACCAGCTTGGCCGTATTGCTGTGTTGCATCGAATTCTTGCCGACCAGAAAGATGAAGGCACTCGAGATCGGGACTGCATTACTTTAGCAGAAATGCACTCAACTGCGGTGGACTTCTCGAAGACTGGTATTCCGGTACGTTTAGTGTTCTCTCTGGATAATAGGCGGATGAGAAACCAATCGCTCTTTCACAGCGATTGCGAAGAGGTTTTCTTGGCAACGCCTATCGTAGAATCACTCCGATTCCAATCGCTAGCTCGGTCTGAACAATTGGAAATTGGTATTATCCTTTGAAATCTTCCCAAAAAGACCCTAATCGTTGAAGTGGACTGAAGATTAATACCAGCCAATTTATCCAGCATCACTACGCAACATTTTACTAACGTAAAAATAGGTCGATATGTCCAAAATGCCCAGATACAACCCTTGGCGTCCCGACTTCGAAGCCCCCGGACCCTACGTCACAATCGAGAAGAAAGACGGCATAGTATTTGAGACTCCTTCTAGCCTGGACCCAGATCATATTGGTGATGATGATGATGACTTTTCCACGTACAGATTCTATGAAAGCGATAAGATACTTGGCAAGCTGTATCGCGCTATCAATGAACGGGAAGTATTCGACGAAGTTAAGAAGCGTTCTCTATCTCACGCCTCTACACATACATCAACTTTGATGTATGCCGTTTGGACCCATGTGCAGCGCAAGACTAAGTTGATCCAATGGGAGCATAAGAAAGATTGGGCTAGGGATCTTCGAGACGAGTAAGTTCCCATCCCCCGCGCATATCTTATCCGCCGGAATGCCTCAACTGTTCTTTTGCTTTCAACGATCTGGAAAGTTAATTTTTGTTCTGATAACCACAAGCTATGAAGATATCCTGGAACCCAGTTGTTGATTTGGATTAAGCGATTGGGACCCTTGTACTCAACAGAGCTTTACAATCGCTAAAACCGACTGAACAATTCATATCTTGATTCACAACGTGATAATGGGATACAGCTGACTATAAGTACTAGATACGAAGAGTGCCTTCTGAACATCATGACTGAATACAGCGAGCATCCGCTCCGCCCTCTTTCCGAACTCGAAGCCTTTGTCGGCAACATTCTCGGTCGTACGGGCGCGCAGTCAAAACGTCAACGTGAACTTTCTACAACTCTTAAGGAGAAATTTGAGTCTGATTCAGCGTTCTTCGGTAAATTATTAATGGACTCGTCAAAACGATTGAACCATTACTAACTGCCCAATCTTATACAGTAAACTGCATAGTCAAAGACGGAGATGAATACTCCAAGGAGTCGCTGGAGCGAAGCATTGCATGTCTCGCTGTCAGTCTGGAGGAGAGAAAGGGCGGTAGGCGCGGCGAACATCTACTGAGCTTCAAATACGTAGCTGCTGCGGTGTGTTTGCGGGAGGTGGAGCGGATGATCAACTTCTGAGGGGCTGGAACGATATGAGCGATTGTAATGGGGTGGATTTTGGGAGTGTGCTTGGCGTTTCTGGCTTCACGAATCACGAATGACGACTGTATGTAAAGATACCCACATGGCTAAGCAGATTTCATTCTAACACACAATAACCCACTGCTCCTTCCTTCCCACGATAGTTCCGAGTTACTCTAATGCATTAATCGGTTGACACTCAATGCGCGAATCTAAAATCAAGCCTTTTATTTCCCTCATCCGTTGTAGTCGCCAGATAAATCATCCTCTTCTCTTCATTCATGCCATTCCATTTCCGATCTCGATATGCGTTCCGCTTTACATAATACACCTTTGTTCCCAAGTAAAGAAAGATATTGCCGATGAGAATCGACAGTAGGACCTTGTTTCCACGCTTGTAGCGAGGGGCATCGTCTTTTTGGTAGATGTTGGCGGCGATTATGCCGGAAGTTTGCACGCACATGTTGTAGAGGGCGGCTGAGACGGTACGGGTTCGTACTGTATTTGAGTTGCGCGAGTTCCAGCCTACTTGGAGTGGATGTGCTAGAGAAAGATGTGGATTAGTGGGTGAGTCTGGGGTATTTATTGGGGGAGAAGTAGGGATTTGAGAGTCTCGTCGCTTACCGTTTGGGTAGCTCAGCAGGGCCGTCATGATGGTCCATGCGACCCACTTGTTGATCGAGTTAATATCAACGAGGTTCATGAACATGAGGAATGGAAGCGCCCATATCTGACCAATCAAAGCGGTAAAAGTAAGCTCTCCAAAGACCTCAGCCGCGTACGTCAAACCAAGCATAGTAACGACATGAAAGACTTTACTAGGAATGACGAGCAAATTCGTTTTGAAGGTACCAAAACCAAGCCCCTTCAAGGAGAGTGTAAGATAATTGGCTGGTGTCGACATCGGAGTCTGGAAATTCAGGCCAAGGATATATATCGGCCAGAGATCAAAGTCTTTCACACTCTGCCATAGTAGTTCCGGTGTAAGGGGCTCGCGGTTATGCATGGAGCTTTTGCTCGGGTCCTCGCGAATAATGCGGTTCACCATTATCTTTTCCTCCCGCTCGGTAAACCACCCCTTCTTGCCTCGGAACCAGTTTGCTGTTGATGTTGGGCTTGATGGCATGAGGACATAGGCGAGGAGACCAACGAACAGAGTAAGCATTCCCTTTCATATAGTGAGTCACAGATTCAAGCAAAGAAAAGATGGGTTTTCCTACTTCGATAAGGAATAACCATCTCCAACCCGCCTTGCCCTCCACGCCGCGGAGGTGAAGAAGGCCAAAGGCAAGAAATCCACCAAGAACATCAGCCAGTGCGGACGCCGTCCAGAAGAAGCCAAGACGCAGCGAAAGTTCGTGGTGCTTATAGAAGTACGAAAGATATAGAATTATCTAGCTTGCGAATGAACATTTACTCTTGCTAGAGTGTAGGGCTACTTACCTCAGGGATGAAACCACCTTGCAGCATACCAAGCAGCGCTCTAGATAGTAAGAACGACTGCCTCCCATTGAGATAGTATTGCGCCGAGCCCACAACAGACCAAACCACCATCTGTGTCGGGATCCAGATATCGGGGCCAATCCACTTTGCCAGCAACTGAGAGGGCAACTCTGCGCAAAGAAACGCCAGCTTGAAAGCTGTTTGCCCCAGGTTGTAATCTATACAAGCTATTCAGTACAATATCCAGTTTCCTTCGATCGAGCCAGCTCACCGTTCGTAGTCATGTCCAAGTCCTCTAAGAAATTATCCGTCAACGCTTGCGAAATATTCGATCTATCTAACTCTAACGACATAAACATGATCGCAGCAAACAACATAATTCTCCAATCAATCTTTCGTATTAGCCTGTTCTCCTCGCCCCACGTCCATCGTTCATCGGGATCAAAACGATGCGTATTCTCCCATTCATCACCAGGTCGATATTCTTCTAGTGTTTCGGGATCGTCGAAGACTGATGGTTGAGTGGCAATTGCGTCGGGATCATACGTCCTGGAGCGCTGGAACCAGAATCGCTTTTCGGCCCCGGGGACACCCAATGCTAGGGAGCCTGATTTACTGCTGCCGAGAAATGCCGCTGTGACATGAGACTCGCCTTCCTCCTGATCCTCGAAGTCAGGGGGAATTTCAGGGAAGTCTTCGTAATTATCCCCTTCTTGGGTCGAACTTTTCTGGATCTCATGGGAATTACTGGATCCCCCGTCAGGTACCTCAGACGCTAGGCGTTGATACCGAGTGTTCGTAAATTGTTTCATTGCAATGCCGGTGCTGCTGTCCTTTCCAGACGCAGGAGCTTGAGGAGCCCTCATGGTGGGCGGCAACGCATTATAATTCCGTCACAAGGTGAAAATGACCTTGAGCAGGTCTTAGATGTCGTCACCGGCCATGTGCAGCTCAGATATAGAGTGTACTAGCAGCGACAAATAAAAGACATTTTGATCTTGCATGTGAGAGTGTTTCAAAGCGTTACTTGTCATCATTCGCGTCTCGCGTTGCGTGCTCGCGTTTGATTGCTGCGAGGCTGACCAGGCTGAGACATGCGTGGGGGTGGCTGAACGAAAGTGTGGCTGAGTTGCCCCCGATTGCCTCTTCTTCCTAACACTGCCAGTTTAGACATGGCTCTTTTTAGTTGAGTCTTGTATTCGATAACAAAGTAAATTTTGATATTGGTAGGTACGGGTGTTGTCAGGAAGAAGTCTTTGAACAAGGTTTGAGGCCACGGCTTTGTGTTTGGTTTGCAAAATGTCAGTTGGGACGGTTTCGGGGCGAAATATCGTAGAATTCTTGACTAGCTAGATATCTAAGGAGCGTAAAACTTCAAGGCGGGGTACTCTCCCTTATCCTAAAGGAAGAAGCAAATACAAGCTATACTCAATACGGCAGGTTCAACCAACACAAAAGACGTTAATCGGGCAACATGCGACCAGAGCAAGACTGACCCCTCCGGAACCCTGTTTGTGAAGGCGACTTGAAGAACTATGTCCTTGTGCCCAATTTTAAAATTTGGCTGCAATGGTTAAATTTCGCGGCCGTGGGAAGACAAGCTTCAATCAATGAAAAGGTCAATCGTTCAAAGGTGTTAGGAACAGTGCTAATCAACATCCAGCCGTCTCGGGACCGTACAATCGGTTCCGTTTAGTTTGAAATTAAATAATTCAAAAACTTTAAGCGTTCGGCTAGCGCCCCCTCACCCAATATGCAACGCATAATTGGTTTATGAGACCTAACCTAGTACTAGACCCCCCCTCCTCCTCCTCCTTTATGAGACGCTAGGGACACACCAAAATAATCCCTGAAAAGGGCCTTCAAAGTAATGAGGAGGTTGTTGATGGAAGAGGTTTTGGCTCTAGTGACTTGTTCTAGCTCGTGAGATAAATAAAGGAAAAACTAGCCCTCTATATAGTAAAGAAAATCTCGATCGAGGCACAGAAACATCAGGGCCATCGTCATCAGAATTATAATCAGAGTCAGAGTCAATATCAAAGAACTCCTCTACTTCCCAATAGTTATGGCTCTGCAAAATAGTCCTAAAATCTATAGCTAAAAGCAACTAGAGAAGGCTGAGAATAAAGCTAAAGAAAGAGGGTGTGGAGCTCTTAGGGGAGAGTAGGAATACCCTCAAAAATGCGGG
>NXFV01000109.1:0-42820 GCA_002803225.1 Gamarada debralockiae
AGTAGCGGTGTGACGGCCCCCCCTACTTGCAGCTCGCTTATCAGGTCCCTGGGCTACAATATAAAAGGAGATGCCTGGCAGTAATTGATGCAAAAAGAGCATATATGAAATTCTAAGCAATTGATTAAAAGCGGCATTAAAAAGTATCACATAATAATCCTGTCTCCACCCCTAGCTCAGCTAATTTTGCTACGGCTTTTTGGCCTAGTACATAGTATATACCTATTAAGAGCTCTAAAATAAAAGTTTTAAGTCGCGTAATTGCGTTGTCTTTACTGTCTTCAGCTTCTTTATAAGCTTAGCTTCTTCTCTTCCTTCTTAATTGTGTATTAATTCTATAAGGCTTGTTTGGCTACCGGTTTTCGCTCACGTGTAGATCGACTTGAAGTAAGCACTGAAGGAGGTAGAACAAACAATTCGAGTCACTATAAAAGGATTTATCAAGGGAAGGGCTAGTAATATAATATATTGCGACCGTAGGAAAAAGGTAAAAAATAAGATATTTATTAGTGTATATAATGTAAGACAATATTCTATTAAGTTACATAGGTTCTTATACTAATTTTAGTGGGGAGCGGTGCGCTTGAAATGTACTGCCGATTTGTATGGTCCCGGGCTTCATGAGCCCTAGTGCAACTTCTATGAATAGGTCTGCCATGTGATTGGTTCTCCTTCACGTGACCCATATTGCGACAGAACTGCATTGGACTTCTGTTCCCTTACATTTTGAGAGTTTCGTATCTATACTACGTACAAAGAGGAGAATAATTGGAGAGGAAACCCCAGCCAAAACTTCTTTTGCGCTAGCGAGTCTGCCTGGGAGAGGAACATCTGCACTACAGATCTCCAAAGTCCCTATACCGATCTCTCCCATTTCCTTATGATCTTGCTCTCCTTGGCTCCACAAGAGAGGATATAATCCTTCAGATCCGCCAGCAATTCCTCTGATTTTGCAGTAATCCCGCGATTTCGTCACTGATTTGTATGGCCATAAAGCCCTCAAGCTCGTCCTGCTGCTCACGGAGCAACTTGGAAAGCTTCCTCATTGTCCTTGCTCACAATGTCAATGCCTTATAAGGTGTTACCCATCCACAGATTTTCGGTGCCGGCATAAACCTTAACCGAGACTTTGCGCAACTTCCGGTAGCGGGCTGTCGTACGAACCTCGGAAAGTCACCAAAGTAGGCTCGACAGTTTCAACCACGGGCGACTGGCTTTTCAACTCATCCAAATCCCTATCCCTCGTGCTGCAGGAGGACTGGGAAATGATCGCATCAGAGAAGTGAGACAGCCGAACAACCCTCCAGACCGCTGCAGACCTGGACCTGTGGGGCAATTCGAAAGCGCCCATTCCCTGGGGCGAGCCGTGCAACCGCATGGAGTGTAGCGCTTAAACCGGCTAAGGCAAGCCCACAGACTCGCGTAACGTGGGTATCCTCATCGGCAAGACACAGCCGCTTACGAGGCGGCGTTATGTTGTCGACGAGACGGTTGGGGCTGCCAATGTCCTCTGTACCATGGAAGTAATGAGAATTCGTCTGACAGCCACGAGTTCCGTCTCAATGGCGGTAAGTTGAGATATGTCCATACCATGACGATTATGCGCAACGCGGCGAGCCGTACGTTTTCGTCATAGGCATTTGTACCTAGTAAATGGCTGCAGCTGAAATCAGAATATTTTGTGGAAATATAGTCAGGCTGTATTGACGTTGGATGATTTGGAATGGGAGCAATATTGATTGAAAGATATACTTATCCTAGGTGCGATGTAAATAGGAACTCGAACATCCCGATATTTTGTACATTGAAGGCCGTCAAGGTCGTCTAGATCTGCGTCGTCCTCCGGAAAGAAGAATTTCATCATGGATTACTACACCATAGCGAATTGATTGCATCCCAGCCTCGGGGGGCCAGGACCTCGAAACCCTTGGACCAGTACCTCCACAAGGAGGTTCGGGTTCAATCATGGCACGGCTACGCTGCCCCAATCACTCTGTTCCAAGTGATCATGACACCGGCCAACAATTCTGACATTTATTATCACTAAACTCGGCCCTTCCGCTGTCCCATTATGCACATGATAAGAATGCCTTCTTTGTCCAGTTGAGCCCACTCCGCACAACAACGTTGAATCTTCGATCTGCATCAATAAATGTCCCCCGTAGTTTCCCATAGGTCCGAGCCTGCTCCGATAAGCCAGGCTCTTCTCCATCGACATCTTCATTCCACGCCCTCCATCCGTCCTTCTGGATCTTCCATTCCATAACCATCGGCGGGTAATTGTTGCCCCCTTCATTCCCGGACTGGTGGAATGCATCGAGGGCAAGGACGAAAATGTCCTTCTTTTCGGTCTGCGACGAGCGACATAGAATCCTTGGGTTGCGGCTTGGCGTTGAACTGGGGAAGAAGATGGGATTCGACAATGTTTGTATCTGATCCCCTTCTTTTCCTAATCCAGCACCTTCGGAAAGACCGTCAAGCAGGCTGAATCTAACCGTCTTAGGACTGCAAGATAATAAAGGGAGGCACAGATAGAGGTCGTCTGTGTCCCAGTAAGAGAGTATGTAGGGGGCTCGGAGTTTATCGGTGGACTCGCCCAGCTTGTAAGTCAGATGCTCAACTGTAGGACATAACCACATCGTATCCTGGTCAGACTCTTTGAATAGAAAGGTAGATAAAAAGACCTTGCACGTCGATCCAACATCCCCGTTGTCAGCAAACATCACCAAGAGATAGTAGAGATATTGGCCGCACAGCGAAAAGTGTATTTCTGTGAATACTGTTAGCCGCATCTACCAAGGTTTGCATATGCTTCTATTCATACCTCTACACACAACTGACGCGGACGCTCTCGCTGCGGCAGGCTCTTCTATTGACTGAGACGAAACCTCACCGGTTGCTAAATCGAGTATTTTAAGTTCGTCTAGGGACTGCGACCACACGGCAATCTTTTGACTTGGATGGAATGAGCAGGATACTTGAGACCGATTACCCGCCGGTTCGTTCCACGGAATCCAAACAGGTTTCTCGCCGTCGCAGCAGATGACCAAACAGTCAGACACTTGCGCGGCATCCTCCTCATCGTCGGAATCATCTTCGAAGTCGCTCCAGTCCGAATTGGAATAATAGGCTGAGTCAACTTGTGTCTTGGAGTCTTCAAAAGTGGAGCTAGTCAAGTGAAATCCAAATGCCGATCCATATTCCAGTGCTGATGCCGATTCTGTAACGAGGCTCCATTCCGTCGCGGGACATCTCTTCTCGCTAGACACGCCTGAAGAA
The DNA here is from genome assembly GCA_002803225.1 of Gamarada debralockiae. NCBI lineage: Eukaryota > Fungi > Ascomycota > Leotiomycetes > Helotiales > Hyphodiscaceae > Gamarada > Gamarada debralockiae. The sequence goes on from NXFV01000109.1 coordinate 3,280, forward strand.
TCAGGCGGTGCAAACGTTCGTTCTTTGCCATTGGAACCTTCGACCGTAAGATTGTTTAGACTGATCAACCAAGTCGTCCTCGGTCTGCTCGAAGTTGAGTGATGAATCAAATCGCCGAAACGAATCAGACTTCCAGGCAGTCCTTGGTCCAGCGGTGGAAGCGGCAGAATACCGTCCTTGACAGGCTCGCCCGAGGCCACCGGAGCTTCGCACCAATGCCAGCCACTCGCACCCTGGTACATTATTCGAGTGTGAAGCTTCGACCCTTTGAAAAAGACATTTGCTAGAGCAACAGTAGATGCTCCCGTAGGCGCTTTGACCGTGGAGAGTCGGATGTTTTTGGACTCCGTAGATGCAAACCCTGGAAACAAGGCTCTTCCCATCTGGCCTATCATACACTGGCTTCTTGCCTCCGGGTAGCACACTAAAACCTCATGCCACTCTTTGATGAAGTCGTAGAATGTCCGAGAGATGTCTCTTCCGACTGGTTTGTAGCGGTCAAGCCAGTCCGGTAATGGAATCGCAATGTTGTCGTTCTCGGTCAACTCGCCCCTATTCAAACCCATTATGAAGCCGCCCCGAATTTCGGTGTACCGGCAGAACAGATGGGGACGGACTTTGGCTTGCACAGCCAGACAAGTCCAGAAGGCGGGGCTCTGGACGAAAGACTTGACTTCGGAGAAGAGTTCCTCGGAATGGTCAACCTCTCTGAGATGCTCAAACCAAAATGCCGCAGCATACTTCAAGAACGCGTGTTCGTCGTTGTTGGCCAAGACCTCGGATATGTCAACACTGTCTTGGTAGCGCTGGTATTGCAGGTATTTCAAGCAGTTCCGACCAAGCTCTAGATTGCCCCTTTTCACATCGACGAAGAAGCAGCATAATTCGTCCCTCACTATTCCTAGCCTTTTTGGGTTCTCCTTCAAGAAATCTGGCACCGATTTATGGACAAACTTAACAAGTCGATCGCCATCGTCCCCACTCGTAGAATTCGCCAGTCGGATGAGGGACCCGCAGAGTGACAAAATGAGCACGAGGTTTGGGACACGACCAGGCTGGTGGTCGTCATAGCGTGGGTCGATCATAATGGCCAGGGCATTGCGCAGTGTATTGACAGTAAGCGGTTGCACTGCGCACACCATTAAGACGAAAATCCGCCTGAGTCATGGGATTAGAAAAATCAAAACTTTCTCGAGCTGATGGCTAACGTACCTTACAAGTTCACGTTCCCGTTCTGACCTGTGAGTGATATTCTCGATGCAGCGCAAGTAACAGCCTTTCAAGCCAGGAGGGAATTTTTGTAGTTCCTCGTGGATCTCGTCACTACACGTCACGCCCTCACCACAGAGTATATCAAACATGAGCTTAGAATAGAGAAAGTTCTCTTCCGAAGCCGCGGTCCAGTATCGAACGCAGCTCGCGCATTCCTTTGTTGCCATTTTCTCACTTTGGGCATCGAGAAAGGTCGCAATGTCGTTCATGATGATGCCTCTTGAAGGACAGATTTCCATGGAATTAACGTCCTTCATCGTCGCTCGGATGCTCGGCTCATCGCGGCTGGTAAAGAACCACTTCGTCATGCCATATGTAGAGATCGTAACGAGATTCCGGAATATCCCAAGGGCCTTCCCAACGTCAGAACACTCATCCAAACCATCAATGATAATATGGACCCGAGGGGTTTGTTTGATGAATGATTGAACCACCTTAGCTGCTGTCTCGGAATCGTGCAGGTGGTAGGCGTGATGGTCGATTTCATTCTGGTAATCTGCCAGGACTTGATCGGGAATGCGGCCCATGATACTCCGTAGTTGGAGAGCAATGGAACGAAGGGCGCTTAGTGGCTTCCTTCTGGTGTTATCGTCGAAGGAATACCGGAAGTACACGAATTGGCGGTTTCGGGCCGAGAGGTATTGAACAACCGCTGCGGACAAGATCGTCTTACCGGAGCCGGGTGGTGCGTTGTACCATGCAACTACTTTCTCTTTTGCCTCATACCAGGATTCGAATGTTGGGTGATTGAAGAGCCAGGAGCAGGTTCCTTCCTGGCGTATCGTGAGACTCTCTGCGAAGTCGCTTCGGAAGTCTAGCTTGGAAGGCTCTTCTCCACCCATTATCCAGTCCGCTGTTCGATTTGTCAATTCCACTAGGTCACGAGTTAGCGAATCGACGATCTAAGGCGAAATGGCAGGTAAGATGGCCGCGGAAGACCACATGGAGGCCTCATATCTCAGGCCATTAAACTGTACTCTAGTACTCACACTTTCGATTCTCTTCAGTCTTCACAGCATCAGTCGCTTGAGCTAGCTGAAGAACTCTCTGAGAGTTCTTCTGCAGGTTGTCAAGACAAGTCTGCCATTCAGCATCGAGTGGCTTGATTAGATTAGTAAGAGCGATTCTGAATGCTGCAATTCCCATTAGAAGATATTATACGAGGGATGTCTGGGGTAATTACATTTTTGACTTAGCACCTTGGAAGCCCTATGCCAGAATCCGATGATTGTCTTGTAAGCATCGAGAAGGAGATTCTGGATGTCGGTAGATGTTTCATACGCAGTCGAGATCCTCTCGTAGCAGCGCAAGTTTACGGCAATTTCGGACATGATATTGACAATTTTGTTGAAACTAGCCGTATAATTCGTCGCAAGCTGAAGAACCAGCTGAGCGCCGGTGAAGGCGATCCCGATCTCAAACGGCGCAGTTTGGATTAGAGTGCTAAAAAGGCTCATCAATCGGGTGAGGGTATCAACGAACGGCTGGAGTTTCGCACAGAGCCAAAGCGATTTGCTCTCTTTCCTTCGCTTCTTTTCTAGATCCTGTATGAAGTCCGACAGCTTCCTGGCGTATTTTTCGCACTCCCCTGGTCCGCTGTTCCTGGAGAGAGCATCTTGGGCAGCTAGCACTTTCTCGTAGAATGGACTCTTGTGGTCCTCTTTGTGTTTCAGCTCTGATACCCACTGCTGCAATGCCCGAGAAAATGGGCTATCAGAGTGCAGCATCGCCATGTCGGTTGGGATGTCCCACCGTATGAGTGCTTTTATTGAACTAGTCTCTTTTCAGTCATAGATGACAGCCTTGGTAGCGAGTTGGTCATCTCGATGAGTGGAGGTGAGATGCATAAACTTTGGGCGCGCGAAAGGCAAGATGCAGTGACTTATCCCTTAAGCTGCGAAATGCACGTCTGTTGTGGCCTTATAATTTTTCCATGCAAAATCGACTTGATGAAATTTCGTCGTTGGCTCGCTTAGCCATATGCCAGGCACCCACCGCAGATTAGAGGCACGCGCCTCCGTTAGTCGTGATACACCAAAAATCTCCCCAAATCACACATTCCCTCCAATAACTTTCACCAAAAAAATAATAAAAAATTATACAAGACTCTAATAAATAAATATTAATATCTATGTACAGTTTGGCAGAGTTTTGAGATAAAATGATTTATTTTCTGTTTTTTTAGAAATTTTGACAGCAGAGCGATTTGAGGCCCGATTCGCTAAGAAATTTTGCGGTGTGTATCATGACTAAACGGAGGCGCGTAAGGGGTACTTGTATGGATCCTGAGTGGTCTACTGTCCTGTTAGCGTGGATTGCATTTCCGCCTTGAGTACTCCGGTACGGAAGCTGCGCCCAACGCGAGGGAATCTGGTAACAACCAATGTACAAGTGCCAGGTTTCATCCTTGAAGTGGCCTGCCAGTCGCGTCGGATCGAAATTTTCTCCTTGTGTGCTTCATTCTTCGTCGGGACACGACCGAAATATCGGTTAAAACATCAGGCTGCCGCGCAGACTCTGGTCAATCACCGATAATTAGACACGCTCCAGCCCGCTTCCGCCGCCAATTGCCTGGTTCGCAACCCACCAACAGGAACTACGACAAGATGGTCGGCAGGGGAGAGCAATGCGAGATCCAAACACGCTACGTGAGGCCAAAGGGTATCGATATTAAATACGGCCTGCAGAATGCCGATGAGGATGTCTCCTGCGCCTTAGTGGCCGAGAGGCGCTACAACGAGAAGAACATTCTGAAGAGTACGACCCTCCAGGTGAATTCGCCGCATCTGCTCGATATTTTCAAGTCAACAGTCAGCTACTACCCCGCTGTGCCAGCCGACTTTGATGTCCCTTTCGAGATGGAAAGTCCGTTTCAGATGCTCTTCCATTACTGGGATGAACTAAACGCCATCCAGGACAGAGATGACCTCGGTGACGAAGCACGAATGCATCTTAGACTCCTGCTCGAGTTCATAAAGTCAGAGCTTGGACCAAGCAAAGATCGGGTTGAATCAATGCTCAAGGCGAGCTCCGTCGGTTTCTCTACTCTATGGACCATCTTCCGCCCCGGCTGTCTGGTCTATACCGAGATTGATTCTCATCCTTGGCTGCTTCATCTGGATAAGACAGCATACGAGGAAAACACGAAGCAGGGCAAGTGGATGGAGCTTCATTGTACATACACGGATTACGACGGCGAGAATTATGGCCAGGCTAATCACGTCATCAACATCTATCAGAAACAGTTGTTCGCTGCCGAAAATCCGTGTCAGATTACAAGACTGCCGGCCTTTCCCGTCGCGTGGCTGGAAGGGAGGGAAGAGCTCGAGGAAAGGCTTGCTGAGAGAGGCACGAAATTTCTCAGGGTCCGAGGGATTCAAGTGAGAAGTTATAACGGACTAGCGAGGTACCTAAAGGAGCCGCCTTGGCATTATTACGATCCAGATATGAGCGACTTCCCTGGGGTTTGGCTGCCTCACACGGTAAGATTCTGTCTTTTAGTGTCTCTATTGTCTGAATGACTAATAGCTACCAGGAGACTGGACGCGTTGTTCTTGATCAACAAACTTTTAAAGAGGAGAACTACTCTGAAAGTGTGTCTTTGAGCTCAAGGGACGTGAGTGAGAGGTCGGAGCGTATGCTTTGTCCGCCATATGTCCACGGCTACTCGCTGGCGCGGAAAGACTGGTGCAGGTTCTATGTCGATTGCCTATCAGATATCGAGTGGAACAAATCAGCCCTGGATACATTGGTTCTCAACGAAGACCGCAAGTCGGTCTTGGAAGCACTGGTATTCTCACACACCTTCCCAGATCACGTACGAGATGAGATGAGGCAGAAGGGGAGGGGCTTGGTGATCCTGCTACACGGCAGCCCGGGAAGTGGCAAGACCTTGACAGCGGGTAAGCAATCTAGACTATCAAGGTATGGCCAAGAGCACGTAATATGCTTACGTTCGTAGAGTCTGTAGCGGAAGCCACCGGAAAGGCACTCCTGACCACCACCATAGGGGAACTCAACCAAGATGACGTCCCATCCCGGTTCGAGAGACGCCTGAAGCAAATGTTGCAGTACGCGACGATCTGGAAAGCCATCGTTCTCCTGGACGAAGCAGATGTCTTCTTGGAAGGAAGATCCGAGGTCGCCGGCGTCACGACAGAGCACAACGCCAACGTGGCCGTCTTCCTCAAGCATCTGGAATACTTCTCCGGAGTAGTGTTCCTGACCTCGAATCGCGTTCGTGTCTTCGACAAAGCCATGAAATCACGCATCCATCTGGCGCTGGAGTACAAACCACCAAACATTGACATGAGGAGACGCATCTGGATAAACTATCTCTCGGCAGTCCCGCCATCGGAGCTCGATTTGGACGTCGAAGAGGACGTGGATGGTTTCCTTAAAGAGGAGGTCAATGGCCGGGAGATCGCAAATTGCGTCAACACGGCTAGGACGTTGGCTCGTTTTAAGGGAGTGAAATTGCAGATCACGCATATCGATACTGTGTTGAAAACGAGACAGGAGTTTGAGAAGAGTATTCAGAGCATTAGGGAACGGCAATTGGCTGATCGGGTCAAGTCCGGGCCGTTCCAGATTACGAGGAGGGATACGCTCGAGACGGCTGATGATTAACAGTGGTTGGCCGCGTCTACGGCCGCATGGCTCCCTTCTTTATTTCTGCCATGTTGCACCCCACACCGACAGGATCGCCCAGCTACACGTTAGTTGTGACGTGTTTTATTGGTTCTTTGTTATATAGAGAGGTCACCTGACCTTTGGATTTAGGGAGTTGTCTCTTAGAGTTGTCGAAAAGCCTCTCCTCTTCCACAATTTCTAAGGGACTCTGAAAAAGTAATGGCAAGCGGGGACTAAGGCACGGGGACGAGCTGTTTGCCGGACACAATTCTTATGTCAACACTTGTTTCCAACACACCAATGTCGCTGACTTGTGTGAAGTTCATGCTTATGCTTGAACAGAGTGATACCGGCAAGCAGGTATATACCACGGAAAACGTGGCCGAACTATATCAAGGCCTACTTACAAATGTGTTCAGAACGCACTAATATCGGTTCTAGCGTTAAGCTCCCCTTCATCGTTGTCTCCTGACCGGCCTCGCTTCCGCGTGGCCGATTCTTCGCCCAATGCGCCGGTAGCACCCTGCTCCGGCAGTTCGCCTGCCCTCCATTGATTCTCTATATGATGTTAGAGCCGATTCAAGTTTCCGACACTGTAGCTTACCTGTACTTCGACCCCGAGGTGAAGCCGACGCTGGCTCGCATTCGTCCACGGTGGATTCTCCTTCTTGGCCATCACTAGCCGTGCCATGACGCCCATGGTCCTGCCCGTCGCAAGGAAGAACAGTGGTGGCGGAGTCGATCGAAGATGGTAGTGTGGTTGCACACGACTCTAGCCAAGGTCAAGTGGATAATCTTGACTATTTTGGTCCCCGAGTATCTGGTTGGGAAGGCACTTGGGGAGCGATTGGCCGTAAAAGATTGGGAAGACTAAACTTTTTGGCCGATACGAGTAGGTCAAAGAATGGGATGTGATTCACTCATACTACGCCAATATGAGTGGTTTCGTAGCAGATTTAAGCAACATCGTTGCGGAAAGTGGAACATCTGGCCGATCAATGCCAATAGTAGTTGCCGATTCCTCGCCATCTATGCCGGCGACCGTTCTTGTCCTAGCACCTGTTGCGTCAATCCCCTTGAATGAAATGCCTCCGTCAGGAACACAAGCTCCACCTTTTCCGTCAGGGATATTTCCGAATTTAAATCTGCTGCTGCTATCTCTCATCCAAGGGGCCCCAGGTTAGCAAGGTGCAGTTTCCAGAAACAGGTTGACGGCATGATCTTAGATTACGATTCGACTACTTCCATTACAAAATTAACCTTTGACGGATACAACACCCAGCTTGGGCCTAAACTATCGATCAGCTTCGGATAGTAAAGATAACGGGTATAGTACCTAAGCTTCCAGACGTCTCGAGTCGAGATCTACGAAGACTGGATAAGAAGGACGTCCTCGCCAGGTATTCGCAGTCCTCTAGGTTTCGCAGCTCATTATCCAGTTGATCGCAAGAAAGGCTGCAAATCTCCCTTCAACCCAGCTCGGGATTGCCAGCCTCGCCTTCTCCGCGTTAGCATCATTACATATTTACTGTACTGGGATCATCTACAGGGAGTCGAAGTTGTTCACACCATGAAAGCTGCCAAATTACCAACTAAGGCCGATATACATGATATTGCATTGAATGGGCCTAACTATGCTTGGACAAGGGCCGCGGTATTGAAACCATAGACCCGACTTCAATTTTGTGCCGATTCCTAATGACGCGACCTTTGACAGCAACCTGCTGATTCAACATCTGGACAAAATAGCTGGCATCAATCTGGAGGTATTTGTCCTTGTAGCAGGTGCGGTTGTGGGAGGCACGGTTTTTGGCGGACTGCATTGCTTTACGTGGAATTTCGAGTTTCATACGCAGCAGGAGACACTTGCTTGGAAAATCTGTGCAAGCTTGACGGCTGGTTTGCCAATGGCACCATTACCGTTGAGTACGCTGTGGATGAAGATGGTCCCCATGATACTGCGTCTGGCCAATCATCCACTAAAAGTAAGGAACAGAAGCATAGCAGGCATTGCATTGGTCTGGCTATTCATCGTACCATACGTCCTCGCACGACTATTCATCCTGATAGAGATATTCAGAACACTCTTCGATCTCCCGCTCGAGGCGTTCATCGATACCTGGTCTGGGGACTTCCCGAGCTGGAGCTAGCACAAAACTATCTCCAGACATGCTCCTCCACCAAGCGATCAGCACACTACTCGCCGTCTTTCGAATTGACAGGCCCGAAAACTACTTAAGCACCATCCAAGAACGTCAAAGCAGCAACAGCCATCGCACTAAGCCCCATCCTCAAAGTCGGCTCAGCATCCAGCTTTAACTCCACAGAATGCAGTCCCGGAATTTCCCCGAGCTTGCGCTCTCTATCAGCCTTATCCCAAACTTCCCCGTTTGTTCCCCCAAAACTCCAAAACAGGGACTTGATCTCCTTCTCTCAACCTTTTGGCGGCGGCGCAAGAATGGACATTCCTTCGCATCCAGGATCTCTCTCCATTTATTTGAATCGATCATCGGCGCCGTCCCCGAGGAAGGACTTGAATGAGGGAAGAGGAAGAGGACCAGTTGATTGTGGCGGACACTTGCGCATGGTTATTATGGTTGGAGATTGCGGGGAGTTGCATTTCTCGCATGTAATCTGAATGATCTCCCGCGTTGCCTCCACAGCTCGGCTTTGAAGGCTTGAAGCACTGGAGACATTATTCGCTTCCCCGCCTTCAAACAACCACAAGCAACAATGGGCTTCTCCTCCCCGGCAGATTCCTCCCTCCTCTCCTTCAGCCGCAGTACAATATCACTCGCAATAACAATAGGATCTACGCAATTCTCGGGCATGCTCGCATGACCTCCCCTCCCCAAAACCCTGACATCGAAACTCTCAGCACCCACCATCGCTGATCCCCACCTTATCGCCAGAGTGCCAGCTTTCAACGCCGGCATGGCATTCTGCCCGAGAATGATATCCGGGACAGGGATATTAGCATTCAACCATCATCAATATAGCTCTCGCCCCACCACTGCGCTCTTCATTCGGCTGGAACAAACACGCCAACGTCCCTCTCCACGCTTCCTTCGCAGCAGCAAGTAACTCCGCGGCACCAGGATGACAGGCCGTTTGCATATTATGCCCGCGTTCGTGCATGACATCTTTCCCTCGCCGAGTGAGCCGACTTGGCGGACGTGACTGCGTAGGGTAGACTGCTGGCTTCGAGGATAAGGAGGGCATCCATATCTGCTCTGAATAGAATAGTTTTGCTCCCACGGCCTGGAAGGACGCCGACGAGGTCGTGCCCGCCGATGAAAGTGTGGGCTTTGAAACCGAGGGTGTTGAGGTGGGAGGCGCAGATTAAGGTTGTGCGTGATCATCGGAGGGAGAGCTCGGGGTGAGAGTTGAGACCTTGGTAGGTGGCGATGTATTTCTCCATGTCAGGCATGAAATCTTGGATTATTTGGTGATGAGAGAACGGGGGAGGTATGGCATCTGGATTGTTCGTCTTGGAATCCATATTCGATGTCATGAATAAGCTTTTTGAATTATCATGTGTGTAGGAAGGTGGGGTTTATAAATCAACTTCCATATCGTAAAAGCAGTGTATGGCAATTGTTTCAAGAGTATAACAGAACGGTAGTCGTCAGCGAGTCTATTCCGCTAGCGACAAAGATTTTGCCACTCTAATAGCCCTTCACGTAGAGGCAAGCAAAAGCAACAGGAAATCATCCATTGTGAAATCAGAAATCGAAAAGAACCAAGCTATCGTAACAATCGAACATTCCCATGTCTTTGTGGCAACACACTGAGCCTTACGACCCTCATTGCAATGCAGCGCAATCTCACAACCCTTCTCCTGGAGTGCCTTCACCTGCATCTCCGGCTTGAGGCTCAATGCCATGAAAAGCATCTCCGAAAGCAGAATCATCCATGCCGACGTCCATATCTAGGTCTCCAAGATCACCCATGGCATCGGCACCAGTTTCCATATCACCGTAGGAAGCCAATGCATCACCAGCAGAGTCCAGATCTCCAAGATCAGCGAAGTCATTTGGGCTTGTGCTGAAGTCAGGCAATGGGGTATTATCTGTAGTAGACATATGAATGGTTGCCTGAGGCGTAGATGTGGAGGTAATTGGCGCTTGAGGCGTAGAAGTCGAAGTCATGGCTGGCATGGGAGAAGGCTCAGAAGCTGTCGCTGTTGTGGCTGGCGGAGGACCTTCAGTAGATGGCCCAGCGTCAGGCGCAGGCGAAATGCCACCAGGAGGGATGACGACCCAGTCTCCGGTACCAGTAGCATCCGTAGAAGTAGCTTGTTCGCTGGCGTCAGCCATGCTGACATCTGCCGCTGCAGGCCCTTCCTGGGGAGGTTGAGCGGGAGCTTGAGGCGAGGCAACATTCAAATTGCTTGGTGTTCCAGCAGCAGAATGCTGTTGCAGAAGAGCGGTAGCTTGCGGTGTATAGGAGTTGCTTCCAGGAGTAGCATCAGACGACAGCCCAGTGCGGTATTGATCCAGCATTCCAGCAGCAGAATTGCCCATGTCCATATCGGAATCGCCAACTAAGACGCCACTTTGCGGAGTTCCATTCATTGACTGGGGCGCCGATGGAGGGGCGGATGGAGGAGCAGATTTCTGTGGACTTGGAACATTCGCCGGCGGAGTTGGGGGCAAAGGTGCAGCTTCTTCATAGCCACCATCTTGAATGCGGCGCAATTCTTGCACCGCAACTGCGTGGCGACCAAGTGATGCTTCAACCTGTGCGAGAATATCGTCGACCTTTGATGGAACGCGGGTAATGACCTTGTCCCCATTCTCATCCTCATCGATCTTGCCTTCGAGGCGCCAGTATTCGGGACCCATATCAGAAGGATTCGTAACGGCAGTGCGGAGCTCTTTCTCCGCGTGAGTGACAAGGGAACCTCGTTGGAATTTGGCCATTCGCTTTGCATGCTTTGCCTTCATTTTCTCGATCTCCTTGTTCGTCTCAGCTATGCGCTCGGTGGCTCTCTTGCGGAATTCATCAGCCTTCTCAGGATCTAGGCGACCAACATAATTGTGCTTCACAACATCTTTGTCAGGATCAAGAGGTGCATCGAAGAACCCTTCGGTGAGGTTTGCTAATTCGCCACGAACGCCAAGTCCAAGATCTGCCGGGATGATCTGATTGATGGAGTATGGCGATGAGAGGATCTCTTCCATCCACTCATGGTTCTGCTTGTATCTGCTTAAACTGATTTCGCGAGGTGTCATATGGTCGAAGAGATCTCCACGAGAGGTGTCTTCTTCGTCGTCAACGTCAAGGACTGCGTGGGGGTTGTTTGTAGCTGCGCTCTGGCCGGCATTTGCTTGAGTTCGGGGTCTTTTTGCAGGTGGACCAGCAGAGGTGTGCTGCGTAGGATACGCCATTGTTTGTGGCATTCTTGCTGGTGGTACGTTCCCCCCATATATTGGTGGTCCGCGAGCTGCGGCTCGAGGAAATTGAATCTGGGGCCAGTTCGATCGATCGGAAAGCATGAACTCCTTTTGAACGATCTGCCCTTGTGAATGTAGGTATGCTCTTGTATTCATCGTAGCTTGGACTCGCATATCGACAGGAATGAGGTTGTAGGGGACTCGATCATTGGGATCGGCTTGGCCATAATGAACAATCCACAGGCTAGTATCTGGTGTCGGGCCGTTATGATTGGGGAATTTGGAAGGGAGGAGACGATAGCGACGACGGGAGTGAGTTGCGACGGGTTCACCGGGAGCGTATCCGGTCTTGTGAGCGTACATTTCGAGAGTCTAGAGTCACGTCAGCGATTGCCTTAAATTGAGTTAGGCCAACATACATAACCTCCATTGATCTCGAGCTGAAATGCGGTCTCTTGCGGTGCCCAAACGTAACCATCGCTAGGAAACTCATTGCCCAAGGCGGGTGTCTGCCAGACGAGAAGGATTGTGCCATCCGCAGGTCGATCGAGGTATGTCCAGTAAAAGGGAGCTTGATCGCGGGTTATCTTCGGTGCTCCAAGAAGCCATTCTGCCACTTTGTCTGGATGAATCGATGGGAGAAGTGGAAATCGGTATGTTGAAAGGAGGTGAACATGTGGTAGCTGGGTTGATGTCAGTAAACAATTTCTCAGGAGGTTTGCGACGGAAGCCTTACCAATTCGCGAGAAATGCCATTGCTTGGGTCTTGCATCTTGCAAGATTGTGCGCCTGAGCCAGGAGCGTGTGGAAATAGGCGACTATGAATGAAAGAGGTTGTGATGGCGAAGGAGATAGTACTCTGTCAGTGGATGTCTTTCAGATGTTCGCAAAGGTCGACAAATTCAACGCGACGACGTGAACTCGCTAAGGAGCATCACGTGATGAACCCTTGTGAACCTCAGTCAGCCATCTTCTGTCTTTTGAATGATCGAACTTACACGTTTCCTCCTCCACTCCTCCAAGTCTATCTTGGTATGTCCAGAGTACACCGAGTCCCACCACTAATCCATATCACCCAGCTTGATTCGTTCAGCTTGTCTGACCGCGATGGCCTTTTTGATGAGCGGGTTGACTTCGTCGATATAATCCGGAAATCCTTGACCTGGAATGAAATGTCAGGGCGTTTGAGTCACTGAAATTAACTGAACGATTTAAAAAGAATTCCTTGCAGTTCCATTCTGGCGTTGCAGCCGGAGCTGCTACCAGTGTAGCCGAAACTGGTGGTGAAGCTGCGAAGTTAGTCGTTGAAATCAAGTGAAAGATTCAGGATCGGGGTTGTGGATAACGAGACGAAATGAACGGCTGCAATCAAGTGAACGATTCAAAATGGAGTGCTTACTCAACGAAGCTGGTGTGGGAGCCAGAGCTGTTGGGTTGGTAGATTGGAAAGGCAGGGAAGTTATGGGAGCAGGGGTAGGCGTTGCTGGGACTGCTGGACATTGTCAGTCGCTGAATCGAAATGAACGATTGAGAATCATAATTAACTGGCTCTTCCATCTCGTCATCCCCCTGAAGAGGAGCGGTTGGTGCTACTATCCGGGATTTCAAACGCTGAAATTAGATGAGCGACTGAAAGTGCTTACCGTCTGGATCGGAGCAGCCGCTGCCCAAACTCCAATACGGGTATTGTCTGCAGCGGCGGACAAACGAGAGAAGAAGGATCCGGCATTGGTGGGGAGGGGGAAGGGGGTTCGTTCAGGAGGAGAGGGATCCTCATCCTCATCCTCATCTCTTTCCTGATCTGGGGCTTGTCAATAGCTGAAAGCAGGTGAATGATTGAGATAGAATTACCTTCATCATCATCGCCATCTTCGCTGTCATCTTCGCTATCGTCTTCGCTATCGTCTTCGCTATCGTCTTCGTTATCGTCTTCCTCACCACCTTCGTCCTCTCGACCTTCTTCTTCGACACCTTCTTGGCCTGGAAAGTTACGTGGCTGAAACCAAGTGAAAGATTCAAGCGGGTGTCTTCCCTTCCTTTTCTTCTCCTTCTTCTTCCTTCTCCTCGGCTTCTTCCTCTATGAAACGTTAGTCGTTGAAACTACATGGGCGATTCGAGAGTATAATTACCTTCTTTTTCCTCCGTGGGAGGGTTTTCTAGCTCTGAATCTAGTGATAGCCACCATCAGTCAAATCCTTAAGATCAAGTGAACGATTCAGGATCACTAGACCCAACGAAATACCAGATCATCCTTGATTCCAATCGCTTAAAACATCTGAATGATTTTGTTGGCTAAAGCCGCTAACTTTTGGTGGCGGAGTATCCGGGGAGATACTCCGGATCCTCTGATGTTCTTGAAGGAGATTCTGGTGGGTGCCATGGTCGAATGTTTGGGCGTGAATGCTTGAATCGTAGAAATTTTGTGAACGATTGGAGGACTGGATTTATGATAGAGTTGGAAGGAGAAAAGGGGAAAGTTGGGAGGGGACGAGTTGCGTATATGCTTGACATTGACAGCAGGAGGGTGGACAAAAGTGGGCTCGGCTATTGTCAAAATCTAAAAATTGTGCATCGCTCACCACTAGTCAACGATTCAAACCTAGGACAAATAGGGATCACAATGGGCTACCAGGTAAGTGGCGTTTCAAATTCTTCCAATGTTTTGAATAATTGTAATGATGAATTTGTCTAGCTGCTGTGAGATCCTCCTCGTGCCAGTCCGTGACATCGCGAGGTAAGCGAAATGCCCCTCGATTGCTGAACCCAAGCCAACGATTCACATCGCCACATATCCAAGCCCAATACGGCATATGAACAGTCAAAATATTCCCTTCCGTGAATATTCGTCTAGTTCTGAGTCCAGTGTTGATGTTACTACCACACGCTCTCTACCGGATGCTGTGCACAATCACCTCACCTTTACCATACTATCTCCTGTTGTCCGTTCCTATAGTCAACCCAAGCCCCACTACAATCCAAAAAATTTCTGAACAACGGTTCAAATCAACTGAGGGAAAGAGATTAAGGAGGCGCATCGAGATTGATCTCTGGAAGTGTGATTAAATTCGATATACCTAAGAGCTTAGGTCATTGCTCTGCGTACACCTAGCTAGCGCCACTACGATGCGCTCTACGCGCGTTAAAAATCATGATGCATCTTTAATTTATGCGATAAGTTACAATAAAATAGACAGTTCTTTATTTTCTTTGTCCCCTTTAAGAAAGCACTAGCCTAGTGATAAATAGAGTACCTGTACTCGTAGAACCTTTTCCTTCTCTCTTTAGCTTAGTATTTTCGTAAATACAGTACCTTCGTCGAAGCGTCTCTCCACATGAGACCCCTTTTCGTCGCGCTGTCACAAAATACCCCTGAACCTACCACAACAACTTTCCCTGACCATATGAGGAATCCATCTCTTCCCGAAGCCACGAGATAGGGTTATTTAGTGACTCATCGATGCTCTCGTAGCTCCTGAGCAAGTCAGCCACCGCAAAGTGTATGTTATTCTCTGCAAACTCGACAGCTCTCTTAAACCCCGTTTCCGGATTCCCCTTGGCCCCGGCGTTGAGGAGTAGCTGTACCATGTCCAACCTCCCATGCTCAGCGGCGCCTTCAACAGCAGTCCGTCCATGTTCCTCTGCGCCGGGAGCATTCACGTTCGCTCCTTGCTCAATTAGAATCTGGGCAAATTTGAGGTGCCCCATTATCGCAGCGCCTTGAAGAGCAGTAATGCCGCCCACCCGTGCCGGCTCGGCATTGACTTCGGCGCCGTGATGTAGAAGCAGTTCGAGGATTTCCATGTTTGGAACCTGGGCGGATGCAGCCATTTGAAGAGCTGTTCTCCCAAACCGCTCACCGGCAGTGGCATTGACATCAGAGCCCCGTGATATAAGGAGCATGACGGCCTCTAAGTTTGACTCGCCTGCTATTTCTTGAAGTGGAGTTCGCATTCCTGTAGGCTTGATATCGTCATTGAATTGGTTATTGTCCAGCTCTTCAATTGGATTTCGGATAGGTCGTTCTGGTTCTCGATCTTCAAGATGAGCTCCCGCTTTCAGGACCAAATGTATGCATTCTGCCCGGTTGCCAGAGGCCAGGCGATGCAGAAGGACACTTCTTTGGCCGTCCCGCCTTCTCACTGAAGCACCCATGCCCAGTAGTTTTTGGAACATCTGGAACATTGCACAAGCTGAAGAATCCTCCTCATCCCCGTCTTGTGGGCTCATCTCGTGATCCGCCAGGGCTTCCAACACCGTCAAGCCGCCTGACTCAGCTGGTGGAGCGTTGACATCGGCGCCAGCATCGATAAGAAGAGACATTATATCGAGATTCCCATTTTCAGCTGCCGCTTGCAATGCCGTTCGACCCCCATCAGGTTTCGCAGGATAATTGACATCTGCGCCAATATGAATGAAATAATCCACACCAATGATATTACCCCTAGATGCTGCGGCTTGAAGGCTGGTGAGTCGCCGCCCGTATCCATTAACTGGCGAACCTCCGTCAATAATTCTGCAGTAAAGCATAAGAATATTGGATTCACTTTCCCACTCGAGTATTATGAACTCGAGTATCATGGGCCCAAATCTTGACATATCGGAACTGGAAAACAAGAGAGAAAACATTATCCAAATATCGTTTCTTTCGATAATCCTTTCCAATATCATTGTCAAGGAGCGATCGTCCAGAGTCGCACCCCATGATAACAGAAGATGGAAGATGCCTCCGGAATCGTCCTCGTCTTCAACTTCTGTTGCAACGACAATTGGGAGCATTTTTTCAGTCCATGGGGCTTGATCACCAATTGATTCGAGCTGAGGGCCATTTGGACTCAGGCCATGTTTCAACAGAGACATGACTGCTCTGGTAGATTTGGTTCTGATGGCGCTGTAGAGTGCTTCGTAGAGCTGGGAGTCCTGGATGTTTTGATGTGCTAGGAGGAATCTGGACAAGGCACGAAAACCACCGCTAGCGGCATCAACTATTTCAAGGGCTGTCGGGGTCGCCCCACGATACTTCAGTATTATCTCATAAGTTCCGTTGTTCTCGATCTTCGCATATTCGAGGATGCTATTCCCGCCCGGCCAGATATCGCTTTCGAGATTAATACTATTTTCGAGGAGAGCCTCAACAATGTCTGCATTCCCTCTCCGGATGGCGACGGTGAGGGCCGTCTCGTAGCTGCCGTCGGTGAAACGGGTCGAGCTGAAGCGTTCATTGACATCAGCGCCAGCACTTATCAGGTACTCTACCATCGAGAGTTGATTTGCATCAACCGCCTGACTGAGAATCGTACCCTCCAGGGACTTATTTGAGGACAGATCAGCGCCAGCATCAACCAACAGCTCTGCCTCTTTGACACAAGGAGTTCTCGCGATATAATAGAGCAGCCGACTCCCTGCCGCTCCAGATATTAGTCTTCGGTCTGCTGCGGACAGCAGAGTTCGAAGAATGTTGATATCCCGCTCCGACATGGCTGGAGGCTGGGCCAGCTTTCGGGGTAGCGCCATATACTTTGCCTTATACTCTGCCGTATACTCCGTATACTTTGCCGTTAGAGTTGCGATGCCCGCTTCGATAATCCGAACAGAGAATGCACTGATTGTTGGTGATTTCATTTCAAGAAAAGAAGTCAAATCATGGACAGAGTCTTGATAAATGACCCAATTCAGGAAGGACTGCGTTTCAAGGTTGCTCAAAATGTTGTTAGATGAAAGGTACGCCACAGCCGAGAATAGCTGGACAAGGGACTCGCCCTTCGAAGGAGCCCAGAGTTCGTGCACTCTTCCTCTGCGTTTCGTGTAGTTTCGCAAGACATTTTCGGTGAGGCGAAGAAGCTGGCTGAAAGATTCGGTTTCGACTCCTCCATCGATTGCTTGACAGAGAATGCATTCGATGCGACTGAACATCCTGCTCGTAGGAGGTTTGAATGTATGTCTTTGTAAATGCACATTCTCGTTACCGAGTTGCATCAGCCACTGTGAGGTTTGACTCGATTCGTGTTGTCGAAGTGCTAGGGTATTGGATTCTATTTAACACCTTGTCAGCGTTCGAACGTCCCTCATTAGCGGAGATCGTTACCAGGTAAGTAGGATTGTAACTGATGCCAAGGGAGATTGAAGACGAAGTCTTGAAAGAAAGGATTTGGACTTGGACTTCTGTTCGACCATGACGGCGACCATGGATGGTGGGGGGGAGAGAAAGCCGCCACACTTTTGCATTCATGGCGAAACTCGCGCCCAGGAGATTTCTCTGCGAAGGGGGAAGTTAGCCTGGGTCTGCTGAGATCTATGTCCATTTCCGCAAACATGAACATGTCGGCAGCCAGGCAGTTAGTAGATAGCAAGTCTTGGGGCAGTTGGTGTGAGGGTATTTGTCGTGGGGTATTGTGTTGGAACGAACGTTCTGTCATATCAAGTGAATGATTTGCAATCAGAGAGGATGCCTCAGATGGCACTGGGCTGCAGACGAGCACTCTGCCTCCGTGTGCAAAATCAATATCTCGGGCTGCGCCTGTCGGTAAGCATGGTAGGCAACACAAAAGCGGTCACCGAACGTTACCTTGGGCCGGCAAAGCAGCTGATGAGGGTTCTTCATGGCCTCGACAACCATAGCGAAGAATCTCCCTTTCTACTCGCTTCGAGCCGATTCTTCGACCGTGAAAAAATACCGCTGACTGTTTCCCCTCTCGCTCGCGTTTCTTGATCCTCCGACTTATTACAGCCCACTCCCTGGCTGTCACTTTCTTAAGGCCGCCGAATTGCTTCTTAA
The DNA here is from genome assembly GCA_002803225.1 of Gamarada debralockiae. Taxonomy (NCBI): domain Eukaryota; kingdom Fungi; phylum Ascomycota; class Leotiomycetes; order Helotiales; family Hyphodiscaceae; genus Gamarada; species Gamarada debralockiae. The sequence continues at coordinate 21,355 of NXFV01000109.1, forward strand.
ACTGTTTAATTCTTCTATCCCATTAGCACTGTCTCGCATGATCTCTTCCATTGGCAAACTTTACAGTTCATCCCAGCTTGCCTTCGGCTTCACCTTCTAAATGGGTTTTTTGGTTGGGGGGGAGGCGGTGGACGCGGCTCAGGGCAAAAACAACGACATCGTGTACTTACGTTACTCGGAGATCGTACTTCTCCTTCAGAAATGCCAGGGTTTCATGGGCGGTTTTGTCTTGCCCGATATACAAGGCTAGAACCTGCTCTTGGTACGGAGTCCAGTCCACGGGCATGGTGAGAAATAGACGAGCTCGACCTCCAAATTTTGGAACGGTTGCAGCACCTTCGCGAAGTTTCGTGCTTTCGCAAAAAGGCCAGGAAAGTCCGAGGCGATGCAATCGGGGACGGAATTCCTCATGTGTTTTCGTCTTCTGGGAGTTCGTCGGGGGTATTTATTTGGTCTGCTATCTTGGAAAATATTAGAAATTTTTGGGCTGGCCCTTGTGTCGCAGTACTTTTGGACGTGGCTTGGCACTAGTCACGCGATAATGCAGCGTTAATGCATGGACTTTCTGGCTGGCTGCCCGCTAATAGTCCATTGCAAAGGAGGCAACACGCAGGCAACTGGCCCTTTTGGAGTGGTCCAATTAGGAGTTGTCTCTTTAATTTGCCACAATTGTCTTGCCAATTTTCCAAGATTACGGCACTATTTATGCGGAAGCATTTGATCCGAAAATCAGCAATTCGTTACATTTTAGAAAAAATAAAACCATATGACTTCAGCTTAGCGTTAGCTAAATTTGAAGGTCTTGCGAGCTACTGTGTGCCAGAAAATTATGGCTATGATTTTCACGTGATTTTCTGTGCGATGCTAGCTTTCGATCATTTTCAGGGAAACATCACAAACAGCGAGATACGAGGTCGAAATATTTTTTGATTTTGCTATATTGATGGTATTCTGAAATCATCGTCGATATCGCAGTACAATGTTTTTAAGTTCAATTCCACACTAATTATTTTAGGTTCAGGCGTCTAGAGGCCGTAGGAATCATCTTAAAGGAACAGGAGTATGAGCGTAAGGTCGGAACAGTGGTAAAATAGGACCGTAAACTGTCTGTAAACAGACCGTGAGCTAGACTATTTGATGTACTATATATATGGGGTCTAAAACTTGCAAAAGAAGTAGTAGAACAGACGAATTGAAGATTTTGAAGCCTATTTTTGAACCAGTATCATATACACCATAGTATCAGAGTACTCATAGCAACAGGGAGAGGGGTGGTTGGTTGGACAGGTAAAGGTGTTGGTGGTGCAAGTGCTTAATAGGTGTCAGTCTCTCGCATCAGATGGGCGATTCGAGGACTCCTCTTCGTAGTATGGGAGGCATGGTACTATGGAGAATGTCAATCGTTGAAACGAAGTGAACGATTGAAACAAGCTTATCAGAGTAATTCTCCTCTTCTCTCTCCTCTTCTTCCACTTCTAAGTGTCAATCGCTGGAATTGGGAAAACGATTGAGGGCATGTACTGGCAGGTTGCCATTCTGGCTCTGGTTCAGCCTCAGGTGCTGTGGGTGATGCCGGGCCTACAATCGTCAATCGCTCATCCCGAATAAACGATTCAAGTCCCAACTCACCATGATCCTTGGCATCAAGGCCGTTGTCGGCGAATTCTCCTTCCAGCCAGGCAGCAAGCTCGGGATCCATGTTCTCGACGGCGTCCAGTGTCTCTTGGCTCCATGGTTCGGGCGACATTTTGAATTGTTCAATTTGTTTAAACGATTGAATTGATTGCGTATGTTGGGATGATTTAATCTTTCCTGCTGAATGATTGGAAAGCTTGTAGGAGGCAGGGAGGAAGGAGGGCAGTTGGGAAGGGAGCCTGGGTATATGTATGGATGGAGACAATAGGAGAGCCCCCTATTGTCAATCGTTCAGCACGTATCAACGATTCAAATCCCAATGCGGTAGGCATGACAATAGGATATCTGGCTATGCGACTTTTAGTGCGGATTTCAATTTCCTAATTACTTTGAGTAATTTTGGACTGCGCGGACTCTTGATGAGTTACCATTGTCAATCATTCACCCAGATTGAGCGATTCGAAAATACTCTTATCCTCAGCTCATTCCGACTGAAAACAGGATGAATGCCATCTCGATCTCTTGAATGGAACATGGTAATTCTTGGCGCAAAGCCTTACGCTGTATCCAGCCTGTATCCGTCCTCGACTCCTCGAGCCCGATACATTTGTCCAAACCTCACCATTACCTGAAAGTCCCTCATATTGTGACTTCTCACGTAATCTATACCAACAATAATTTCATTCGGGAAGTAATAATGTGCCCCAGAGGTTTATGGACAGGAAATCAAAGACCTGGGCGACTTTCCACATGTGATATTATCACGTGACCACCAAAGTGTGCTTTCATCGGCAGACAATTCTTCACTCGTTCGGAATCACACAGATGAAATAACACGCTACTAATAGATCTTGATTTCTAAAGACTACTCTCAATTTTGCCTTCGTCATCCTTCGCTGCTTATGCCTGGTATGTTGAAGCACTGACGTTTCCTCCACGTCCCGTCCAGTTGACGTGGATGTTCTGGTCCTTAGGGTACTTTTCGCTGGCAAACTCTGGCTTGATCTTGAACGTGTGTGCTCCGAAGTAGTCACGTTGAGCTTGCAGGAGGTTTGCTGGCAAGTCCTTGGTGCGGTATCCGTCGAACCAAGAGAGAGCAGTCGAGAAAGCAGGAGTTGGTATGCCGAGGAGAGCAGCCTTGGCAACGACATCTCTCCAGCCAGGTTGAGCCTTGTGGATAGCCTTGTTGAAGAAATCGGAGAAGAGCAAGTTCTCGAGGTCAGGGTTATTGCGGTAGGCGGCGGTGATGTCCTTCAAGAAAACGGATCGGATAATGCAGCCACCACGCCACATGAGAGCGATGGATGGCTTGTTGAGCTTCCACTTGTATTCCTTGGCAGCCTGCAGAAAATTTAGTATCCTTGAATCATCTCATTCGAATGGATTGACATACCTCTTGCATCAGCATGAAACCTTGGGCGTAAGAAATGATCTTGGAAGCATACAAAGCCTGCTCCAAATCCTCGAGGAATTGCTCCTTGTTACCCTCGAACTTGTTGGATCGGCCGACGAATGAGAGAAGACCGGAAGCCTTGGTACGCTCAGCCTTGATGGAGGACAAGCATCGGGAGAGGACAGCTTCAGCGATCAGAGTGACGGGCATTCCGAGGTCGAGAGCGTTGATAGCAGTCCACTTTCCGGTACCCTTTTGTCCGGCAGAGTCAAGGATCTTCTCGAGGAGTGGGGTTCCATCATCGTCATTAAAGTACATGATGTCGCGGGTGATTTCGATTAGGAAGGAGTCGAGAACGCCCTTGTTCCACTTTGTGAAGACATCGCCAATTTCCTTGTCTTGCATGCCGAGACCGCGCTTCATGATATCGTAGGCCTGTTTCCATTAGCAAATAAAACTAAAAGGTGGAGAGGGATCGTACTTCGCAAATCAGTTGCATGTCACCGTATTCAATACCATTGTGCACCATCTTGACGTAGTGACCAGCACCCTCATCACCAACCCACTCACAGCAAGGCTCGCCATCAGACTTCGCAGCAATGTTTTGGAAGATATCCTTGATGTATGGCCAAGCCTCTTCGTTTCCACCAGGCATCAAAGAAGGGCCGTATCTGGCACCCTCCTCACCTCCGGAAACACCGGTGCCGACGAATCGAATGCCCTTGCTGGCCAAGTACTTTGTTCGGCGGGTGGTGTCGGGGAAATGTGAGTTACCACCATCAATGATGATATCGCCTTTCTCGACGTGAGGGAGGATTGTCTCGATGAAATCGTCAACGGGCTTGCCAGCCATAACCAACATCATGATTCGGCGGGGCTTCTTCAGCTTGCTGACGAATTCCTCGATCGAGTGGGCGCCTTGAATGGATTTGCCTATCAAATTGAGTCTTGATTAGTATTTTTCCTCGAGTGAGGGAGATCGTAGAGATGGGGATGGGCTCACCTTTGGCTTCGTTGGCGAGGAAGTGGTCGACTTTGGAAACCGTGCGATTGAAAGCGACGACGTTGACGCCGTGATCTGCTGCGTTCAGGATCAGGTTCTGGCCCATGACGGCCAGGCCGATCAAGCCGAAATCTCCTCTGGGTGCATTGTTAGTACGTTGAGCTTTGTTGATGTCCGAGAGCCCGCGCCCGCCGATGTTAATGCCGGCAAGGCGCACACTGCATCGTGAGAAGAACTGTAATTAGGAGGAATTCTTTTGCAAATGAAGCTGATGTGATATTTACAACTGCCGCAGCAGAAGTGAAGGGTGCAGCTATCGCCTCGTACAGCTGGTAGCGGGGTTGGGAAAAAGCCAACAAGGACCGACGATAGCGAGGTGGGGTAATTTGTAGTGAAAGAGGGGAAACCTACGTTGGGCTGCTCATCCTGATGGAATCTCAATTGACAAAAGGAGATTCGAGTATTTCAAAATGATTTGTTGGGTTGTTTGAATGATTGGGATTTTGTGGAAGAAGAGGGAAAGAATTGAAGTGACGAAAGGTTGGGCTGGACTAAAGTAGAAGAGGGGCATCTGCTTAGTACGCAAAACACACCAAAACATCCACGCTTCACCCAAAACGCAGTCCGCATTGGATTTCCGGGCCGTTTGAGATTCTGCCTTCTCCGACAATAGCCCCAGCATCATCACGGATTCATTGGGATAGGGATGGCCTGGTATTATTTGTTTTACTGGAACTCTATCTAAGCAATAATAATAAGACATATTAATCATAAAATCTCATGTTAATCAGCGAATTGATGCTTCTTTTCTGGATGTCAGTTGCTTATTCATTCATTCAGAAGCTTTTCAAAACATGGGTTCCCCCACTTCGCGTCTCCGAACATCCCACCAAGATAAGGCAGGAGTGCGGCAGCCGTTAGGCAGCTATTCAGGCACCAGCAGAAAAGCTGCAGTTGCACGTGACTCATCAAATTTCGCCTGAGGTCATTATTTCGACTGGCAGCAGAGCTTCAACCAACAACATCCTCACCACTGTACAGGTATTCCCTGTTTGGCAATCTGCCTACATCTGTCTCTTCTCAGACAGTGTGTACATATACTGAGCCTGCCAACTACTGTGCGGCCACTCTCCTCGACCTATATCGCGTCCATCTTCCACAACCGTCGCGCCACTCTTCCACCTTTGCATTTCGCACCCCAGGAAACCACTGCGTCAAATAGGCGCAAGAGGTACGTCTAACACTCATCAAAGAGATACACGTACAGCAATTCATCATGTCCTATCCTCCACCACCAGGTCTCAAATCTACTTCCTCGCCACATCCTTCTCTACCCGCTCGACCACCGCCCTCTTCCGTCTCATCCTCCTCCTTCAAGCCCGCCTTTCAAACCACTAATGCAGGACGCGGCGGATCTTACGGTGGCTTTGGTGGATTTGCTCCCAGACAGGTAGCAGCACCTCCACCTTCAGCAAGTTATAACAGCTACCAACCACAACCTTCCTCATATGCCCAACAACCTCAATACAATGCCTACTCCGCGCCCCAACAGGCTGAACCAGCATATGGCGCGGCACCTCAAATACGAAATCCTTTCGCTCCGCCAACCGCACAAACTGGAGGCATGGGCAGAGGTTATGATGAAGATCCCGAGATGGCTGCTCAAATTGCACAATGGCAATCTGCGTATGCCTCACAACCCGCGTCTTCAACCGGTGGATACACAGGCGCGGTTCCCAAACGATTCCCAAATTCGAGCGAGGGCTCGGCGGCGGCTACAGGTGCGAATGCTGGCCCGACAGGGGGACGGGCTGAGCCAAGTATGAGTGCATCTGCAATGACATCTGTAGCTCACAATGATACCGGTGTCGCATCCATCGTCTCGGACGCGAAGACCAACCAGAAGACCGTTGTTAGATCCGGAGGTGGTACACAGTGGACGGACTCCTCGCTCCTTGAATGGGACCCTGCTCATTTCCGACTGTTCGTTGGCAACTTGGCTGGCGAAGTCACAGATGATTCTCTTTACAAGGCTTTCTCAAGATGGGGAAGTGTGCAGAAGGCGAGAGTGATTCGGGATAAGCGTACGACGAAGAGCAAGGGCTATGGGTTTGTGAGTTTCAGTGATGGCGATGAGTTCTTCCAGGCCGCGAGGGATATGCAGGGCAAGTACATTGGCAGTCATCCGGTGCTGTTGCGGAGAAGTACGACGGAAATCAAGGCGGTTACCCCGAAGGATCATCGGCATGGGAAGAACAATAAGAAGGGCAAAGGTGGAAGTAATGGTGCGAATGATAAGACTGGTGCGGGTGTCCAAAAGCCGGGTAGCAAGACAAAGGGTGGATTGAAGATCCTGGGATAGATGGGGCGGAGGATGGAGTTGGTATTAGGATGAATGTATACCTGAGTAGGAGTTGAGGTAGCTCTCTGCAGGGGCATCGCGATGATCATAGAGCAGAAACGGCAGTCAATAAATGCAAAATACCCCGTACATCTCCAGGGTAGTTCCCATCCATAATCAGTGCAATCTTCTTTTCTTCTCTGTTCTCGTATCGATGGCTATCCCTTCACTTCCAGTTGATGAAAGTCTGATAGGAAGGCGCACGTGGTGGCTGCTGCTGCTCACTGATCTGGTGGGTCAGGCATTTAAGGGGAGAACAGCTGCCACGCTTGAAATAAATAAAATATCCGACGATTTCTTCGAGTGATTGTTTCTGCAAAAGCGTCGGATTTTCGTCAAAGTTTTCGGGTGATCAGATCACGATGATGAGCTGAGACGGGCTTGTACTACTGTACCGTGGCTTCAGCTGAGCCAGAAAGGAACCGAGACATTTCATGCACGAGATGCGGTAGCTCAGCTCCGATTCCTACGTATCTCCTGATGAACCCCACATCCTCAACGTCCTCTCTCGTTCTTATCGCTCTCGCATTGAAATCATTATTCCTATCCCTACCAAAATTACTGTCGCTCAAATTGTATCACCATCATGCCTAGCAAAGGAATTCAATGCTATTCCTACATCGCCGTCCCCGGCTACGAGGTCGAGTTCTCGGTTCCAGGAACCAACCTCGTCAAGAATCAATTGAGACAATTCTCAGATGACCACCTTGAAGTCGATAAATCCCACATCAAATCTCCATTCAACTTCACCGGTACCTTCTCTTTCAAGGTTTCCCAAAACGGGCAACAGGTCGCTTACGAGAGCGTTAACATCAATGTCCTCTCCGGCGATCTCGAGGCAGGCTCCATGAAGACTATGGAAGACCAGGCTTCCGTCATCACCCCCAATGTCATCGTCAGCTATGGTTTCTACGATGCGGGACCAGGATTCTCGGGACTTCCAAGCAGCAATCAATGTTACGTTTGCGTTTCGCCGAATTATTCTTCGTGGATGGGAGACGTGGCACCTCCAGGATCCCCTCAAGCTGAGAAGCCGTTCGCGAAATTGTTCTTGCCTGCAGCACATGATATTGGCATGAACAGCATGGCCTCTGCCAGCGCTGTCATCTCCTCCCCAGCTCTGGTGGATGTCATGACGTCCATCTCTCCCGTGTTCGCCAAGATTGCGGGGATGATGGCTCACGAGGCAGTCATGCATATTGCACCCAATATCGTTCGCGGCCTTGCAATAACCCAAAAGGACACTCTCCCCTCCATCCTGTCCATCGGAGCGAGGTACTTTGAGTTCCGCCCAGCGTACCTGCACAATGTCATTCGCAAGGACAAGCCAATTCCGGACGTGCTCTACTTCTCTCATTCAGCGATCCCTGGAATGCCGTACGCTCAATTCCTGCACGATGTAGTGCAATTCTTGATCGAACATCCAGACGAGATCGTCGTCACGCAACTCCGCTGGGACGGCGTCCCCGCCGAATGCGCGCGGCCCTCTGACGAAGATCTGACCAACTATCTCAACACGGCCCTTGCCTCGTCAAACAACTCCATCCTTGCCGGTTCCCTAAACGACATGCTGACCCTAACCATCTCCCAACTCCGCTCCCAATCTAAACGCCTAATCCTCTTCTCCAACGCCGATTCCTTCTCTACCTACACCGATGCCGGGAACGCCACTCTCGTTCCTCGCCCTTTGATCGCTGAATTCGAATCCCTAGCTTCGAACCCAGGCCAAGCAGCCGGACACCCATTTACCAATTTGCAGTGTCAGGCTACGGCTACGAATATCAAGGATGTGGTTGTTTATAGTGTGTTGGCGGCGAATGCGGATAACAGCTGTATGCTGGCAACGAAGGCAGTTTGTGATAATTCGACGTTACCGTGGATTGTAGGGAATGGGGGGAGGTTGGAGGGGGGCGAGTTAGTTGTTATGATGAATGATTTCTTTGATGGGGGGACTGCTGATGTTGGCGTTGAGTGGAGTAGGAAGAGACTTTCTTAGAATGAGCGGTATGCAGTGGACTTGAGGTCTGGCTGGGCTCAAAGGCATTCGTAACTTATTAATTTAGTTGACAGCCGTACGGTCCGCTCCCAATGGTTCCACCAATCCTTCAACCCCGGCTAACTCGTAAGACTGTGCTCAAAGATACACTCTGATACCAAGGAGACTATTCCGCTATTGATATCCATTACTAGTTTGTGCATCGAAATCAACTCGCGACATCGTTAATAAGACCTGCTAATCTCGTGCCCACAAATCATCTCTGCATCCTCCTCATCCGGAATCACGCTCACGACTATTGGCAATCACTCGCTGAATTCAGATAGTTTCGAAGCGGATTTACAACTCACCTAGCTTTGGGTCTTTACCGGCAAACATTCGGTTCTTGAACAACATCTCGACTTCTGAAGCCCCGTCATTCAAAATCTTGATCTTCACAACTTGTTCTTCATGCTCATTCCCTTTCCTGAACCACTTCTTCAAGCCTTCCTAATAATTACTCTAATTCATCGGCTTTTCCTAATGCTGGTCTTTCCTCATTGCTCCGTCTACTGCTGCATAGGGCCATTGCGTGGTAACCTTGTCGGGATCAGCAGGCTTATGATCCTGAGTAAGCCAGCGGTTCATCATTCGTACTTCTTTATTCCGAGTCGTTAGCGCTTGCGAAACTGCTGGCGAAATCCCCTTTTTATGACGATCCATCACTATCCACTGCGATGTCGGGATCTTCACTACTCTCCTCATCTCCCTCGCCATCCGTATCATACTCCGAAGAAGCATTAGACCGATGCCCCCGATACCCGGGCTCCATAAAGCGACAACGAGCATAGCAATAATCCCACCTGCGCTCCAAGTGCTCCGTATCTTTCCCATTGGTCAGGAGCTTTAGGCCTACTTTGGGGGGAATTTTGACGTCAGGACGTTGGCGGTGCAGTTCTGATAGAGTATCAGGTATCCATGCAGATGCCAAAGTGCGACCATCGGGTTCCCAGTAGTCTTCAAACTCAGCTGTAGGTTCTATGATTTCAACTGGACCTCCGAATATAGGGTTCCGGCCGTCGAGGACGAAATTGAATTCCTTTAACGCTGGGAAATTCTCGAATATATCCAAAAGATCTCGAATAATTCTCGCTACATATTCGGGAGTCGAGAACTCTTCAAAGCGACCGAATCGTGGAATCTCACCAATGTTCCGTTCGGCGAATATCCCTAGGTTGACTGCTAGATTCTGGGCTTGGGTAGTCCAATATAGATCCTCTGCTACTTCCTGGGTTTCAAAGCAACAGGTGAGATGGAAATACTCGTCTCCATTGAGGTAGAACGTGTCGCACTTGAAATTGACGTATACGCACGTCCAGGTATTAGTGTCATGGTAATATACGCCCCTATTTTCGTAGCATTCGAGCGTGGCAAGGCGAGCCTCTCGGTTGACTCGTAAGAGTGGAATGTTTATGGGAGGAGAGGCGGTTTCCCAAACGAATTCACTATCGTCCTTGTCATGCGTCTGCCAGATGTAAGATGTGGGATCCAATTTGTCTATCAGATTGAGCTCAATGACACGAGGCTCTGGCAAAGCGTTTTTCCAGATTTGCACCCTCAGTTCTTTGGGGAGGAGGGGGAAATTATGAAAACCTGTTGTGGCCATATTTATGATTGCGCAGCACTTAACGAAGGGGCTCGCTCGTTGACAAAATAGCCGAGGATGGCGAGGAAAGAAATCTTCGACCAGGCCAAAATATGAGGAGCACAAGGAAGAAGAATGATGCTGCTGATAATTCTGAAGCTTGAATGTTAGATTGGCGGTGAGTCATAAGAACGGCTGAGTCGCTACGGATTATTATTATGCCGTACGTGGCGCTCAAAGTTATTAATCGTCCGGCTCCTACCACACACCTAATAGGCAACGCCTATTAGGTGAGCGTGGTCAATGCCCAAATTACTAGTAATGCGCGAGTTTTCGCGAATATTTGTTACGAAGGCAGCGATACAACTGGGCAACAAGGGCTTCGATTCTGCTCAGAGTTGCGTCCTTCCACGCTGACCAGCATAGCCAACCTAGCGTCAACGTACAGGAATCAAGGTTGGTGGAACGAGGCCGAAGAGCTGGACGTGCAAGTGATGGAGACTCGCAAGACAAATCTCAGAGCAGACCATCCTTCCACGCTGACCAGCATAGCCAACTTAGCATCAACGTATAGGGATTCCCGTTGTATTAAGTCCTGGCTTAACGCCACCATTCGTTTAACTTATCTCCCACCTTCAAGATCACAGACTGGAGTTTCAATCAAAACCTCGCACTCAATCCGCAACTCTATTCGCTTTCAATCAAAGACGTCTGGATCCGATGAATGCGGCATGGCAGGTACCCCTCAAGAGCCTGAAGGACGACCTGTCAGCGAACGTCAAAATGACCGATTACAACAATGAAGTCTCTTCAAGATCAAGCGCACCACAATCCTTAAGAAGTTGATGGATGCCTTCTACGAGAAACATGGCAAGTCTCCCAACTCGGTCCGCTTCTTGTTTGATAGCAGTCGTGTGCAGACCCCTAGTAGCGCCAACACGGTCAGTAGAGCTCTATTATAACACTTCAAGTCGAAAGTTTCTTTGTCCAACGCAAATCCCCCCTCTACGCCGCTCGGGGTGACGGCAAAGCTGACGACCCAAAACCCCCACATAGGATCTCCAACGTCACCTCATGACACTTTCGCTGGTCCTCGAGTGAGGTGAGGTGAGATTTTGGGCACTTGGTTTGAGTAGAATTTTGAGTGTCTTCACTACGAAATTTGAAATCGAGGCTAAGGGTGTGGGTATCTTTTGTGATGCCGAAGGTTTCGGTGCCTTTTGCGTTGTTTGGTGCTTTTGCGGTGAGTTTGGGTTGGTACAACGAGCACTCATGTATTGTGATACTCGTTAAACATTCGTATGGGGCTGGGAAAGTAAATACCATGCCATCTGATTTGAATCAATACCAAATTGCTCTTATAGCGAGGCTACTGCAATCTTGAGTCCCCGGGCCATGTACATTTTCCAGAACACGCGGTCATTCCTAATTCGCTAAAAATTGGGCGCTTATTCTGCGTAGTCCGCACCCACAAAAACATCTGAAAAACGCTACCTAGCTCTAAAATACCCGGCTTATTGCACTTGCGGTTGGACAGTGTCATCGGTTGCAGAGATTGACTTGAAGTCATCTCGCGAATCAGTTCTGATAAGCTGAGCCAAGAAAGTGGCATGAGAATCTCAGCCTCACTTTCACGGGGCTTTTCACAGAAACAGGTATATTAAGGCTGCGAACAATCTTTTATCAGTAGTCGTGCTGACGAATTATTGGCCCTAGGAAAGAATTATTATACCGATAATACATTTGTACAGTTGCCAGAGTTGTAAAGTCCCGGCCCTGCCGGAGGACTGGAGTGGACGAAACACGCAGCCTCGACCTCGCATCGCCCCCTCCCTTATCCCATTGAGCCTTGGTCACGATCGAATCCTCTGCATTACCAACCCTTATCTAGTCAATATCCTTTTTGCGCAAACATCTGAGGATTGGTTGTTTCATGTGTGAAACCAATTGTCAACCGTCCGCCGCTCAAAATGTTGGATCCATTGACCTGCCTCAGCATCTCCTGCAGCGTGATGCAAATAATATCTTTCTCCCTTGAAGTAACCACCATCGTCAAACGAATCAAGAAAGATGGCACCGCGGACCCCGAACTTCGCGACCATGCTGGCAATCTTTCCAAATCGTCAGAAGGACTGGAGCAATACCTCAAGAAGTGCAACCTGAAACATCTCCCCAAAAGCCAAGCCGAGCTTCAGGATATAGCCACGAAGTGTCTGGAGACGTCAAAGGATATTCAATCAAAGATGGATGAAATTGACTCGATGAGGGGTGGTGCTGTTATGAGGGCGTTGAAATTGAAGTGGAGAAAGATTGAGTTTGAGAGATTGGAAGGGGATATGCGGAAGTATCAAGATGCGATGCAGACTCGTATTTTGGTTCATATATGGTGGGTTTATGATCTTTCACCTCCAGGCATGAATGATTTATAACCATAATCGGACTTTGAAACTAACCCTGACCATAGCAACCAAAGCGATGCTGCTGCTCTCGAGCAGGAAGCCAGATTCCAGAAGCTCGACGGAATTCTCCAAATATTCATCAAAGCATATGTCCAAGGTCATGTGCAACTTAGAAATCTCATTTCGGACGAGTTTTGGGCTACTCAGGCGTTGATCACTGCTGCGAGCGAAGCTTCCCGTCAACAAATAGAAGCAGAGAGCTATAAAACCCGCGAGCACTTTACTGCGACCCAAACCGATATAGAGTTCCGGCGAATGCATGAAGCTCAACGGAAACAACTCCTGAAGAGTCTCGATGACAAGGACATGAATGCACGTCGAAATCAAATCGAGAAGTCCCATACAGACACATTCTCTTGGGTATACAATGAAGAAATCCAGCGGCCATGGGATAGCTTCACGGAGTGGCTGAGCTCCGACAGTTCAATTTACTGGATCTGTGGAAAAGCCGGGTCAGGAAAAAGCACCATGATGAAATTTCTCATCGACGATGAAAGAACTAGCCACTACCTGCATGAATGGGCACCAGACTGTTCAATCTACGCATGTTTCATCTGGAATTCAGGGACAAGAATCCAACGAAGTATTCTAGGACTCCTTCGGTCCTTGCTCTCTCAGATCTTTGAAGCGAATGAGCATATTATGGATCTTTTACTGCGGAACTACTCACAACTCTCAAAGGTCAAGAACGCTGAAGATTGGTCAAGGGACAGTCTGGAAGAAATACTCTTTCGGTCGTTGACTTTGCATGAGAAAGGTGTCTGTATCTTCGTGGACGGACTTGATGAAATTGACCCAAGAGATGGCCCATTCGATCTCTTGTCGCTCGTCAAGCGGATTTCATGTCCTCCGGAAAGCAAAGGTCTTAAGGTCTGTGTCTCAAGCCGTCCCGAGACCAGTTTCAAACTAGGCCTTGAACCGTACCCGAAACTCAGACTTCAAGATTTAACGAAGCAGGATGTGGAAGTCTACGCGAAAGATTTTCTGCAAACTAAATGCTCGTTCAGCTTGTCAGGCATCGACGAAAGCCAATTCCTCAAAGAGATTGTCAGTAAGGCCAATGGAGTCTTCCTTTGGGTGTCTCTCGCTCTCAAGAGTTTACAGAGGGGAATCACCAACGGTGACGATCCGACTAAGCTGATGGAGCGCCTTCGTGCACTCCCATCCGAGCTTGGAAAACTTTACCATGAGATGTTAAAAAGGCTTGGTGATGATCAAGACCTTTATGGCAAGGAGGCTGCAGCACTTTTCAACATTTTCATTGTTTTCTCCGAGAACTATGAATCTGATCGGGACTATCCGCGTTGGAATCTGTTTCAGTACGCGGCTGCCTTTGATCCAGCTTTCCGAGATATGCTTCTTAAGCAAAAATGCCCGGTTTCCCCAACGATCTCGAACAAATTCCTTCTTGAGGTAGATCGCAAATTGACGTCTCGATGTGCAGGGATACTGGAAGTTGTTTCTCATTTGGCGGGACAAAACAATATCGCAGAGATTCTTTCCATGGACAAAATTAGACCTTGGAATCCCATTGGAATCGAATTTCTTCACCGAAGCGCGAAGGACTTTCTACTGAGCATGAAAAATAAGCTTTTGGATCAAGACCCAACATCGGCTGCTGAGCGGAAATTCCAAGTGCTGCAAGCTATCGTCCTTGAGGATATCTATACACGGGAGCCATATTTGCCAGAACAAAACATTGCAATGGATGTCATGATCAACTCGGAACCCACATTGTCAAACGAACAAGAACTTGATATCCTCAACTTGATCCAGGAACTCTATCAGCGGAACGGCTGGTGCGAGTTCTATGAAGTCGCAGCTCGGTATGGTCTTCATCAACCTCTTACCCCTCTCTTAGAGAGTATTTCTGGAGATATGGAAATTCGGAACTATCTTTTACTTTGCGCTGTATCCAGTTACACCCAGAGAACCAACACCACGGTATCCCACCTTCTGGAAATGGGTCCTTATTCTAATGACTCCGTCGGTCTCATCCCGGCGGCCCTAAAAAATGGTGGTTATATGTATTTCACCATGCCTTTGCTTGGATACTTTTTCATGAAAGTGTACCCAGGAGTACGCCAGCAAAACGCGCTTATTGAAAAGATGGTTCATTTATTTGTTGAATCTGGTGCAGATCTCGAACAAAAGTTTCTCTGTTACGAGTTTGGTTGCTCTGAGGTTTCTTCCCACGAACCTACACATGTAGCTCGACCGGATTACTTTGCCCACGAACTCGGTTCCAACGGCTTCGATGTGCTTGTTGAGATAAACTGTGTCGACCTCATTCTTAACAACTTTATGGGCAGTTTTACAGGTCCTGAACGATCGGCGATGGTTGCGAAGTTGGGGCTCGACATAGAGAGAGCACATCACAAAGTTCTTCTCCATTTCTATGAAGATACTATATATGGTGCAGATGATGAAGACTCTGACACCTTGAACAAAATTTTGGACTGGCGGGGACAACGGACATTCGATGGCGATCCGGTTGACAACGACGAAAACGATTTTGATAATGCGAAGTGGAAGCGAGACCGTACGGAGAAATTCGAAAAAGTACGTGAGGTGCTGAAAGGAAAAGAAGTGAATGATGCCGCAAAGTGGCTCGTGGACAGAGGATATATGTTGCCGGAAAAGAGCGATATTGTGGGGATTTCAGATCAAGCCTCGATTCACGAAATGGCTAGGATATATCAAAGGCTGAGCGAAAAGTTTGGCCAGAGACGGTCGAAGTAGATGTCTGGATTCTGGTTTGAGTCTAGACCTAAGCATATTTATATACACATATTAGAATGCACTATCTGATCAGGTGGTACTAGGCCTAGTACGTAAAATAAATTGGTATCAGGAAAGTCCTATACACATACGAGAACGTTAAGTTGGTCGACTGAGAGAATTCGAACAAGGACCTGCTTTATGCTACTCTGCGCTTGACGAAGTATCGTCAATAAGATGAGGCTAGCTGCTACCGCAGTCAAGCAAGTTTCTTCTCAGAAGACCTCTTGCGATATTGAGGTTCCCGATGAATACAGATATGGCATTCGAGACAGATCTCAAGCCACCAATTTTTAGGTTCCATGTCTGTGTCTACTCGCATGGTCTTGAAAGCCGGGCCGGTTGGCCGCCAAGCATTCGTGTATGAATGATTTTCCTGAAGTGGGGTCACTCCGGAACCTACTAGTACCGCCCGGTACTGTAACTACTCCCCGCATTTACACCGAAGGGCAACAGCCTAAGTATCCAGTTGCAAGCATTACTACAGTAATACCCCATAATATGTATAGTGTACACGTAAGCTTATGGACTACCCCGCTGGAGAAATAAAATATCGAAAGGCATACTAGCCTAAATGTTTCGAGTTACAGGGGGGAAAGAGCCAAAACAGCACCTTTCGGGCGGACAGAAAATTGGACCCTTAGGAAAGCGATAGATAAAACAGGCAGAACAGCCGAATGGGACACAGTGTATATAATGAATCTTGTTTGTACATGGCTCAGTCCAGTAAGCTTGGACTCGATGACAAACATCCCCCAATTACCATTTTTCGACACGTCTATATAGATATTTTCCCTAGCTATGTTCTCCCTGAGTGCTGCACTGGCCTTTGCAGCGGACCTAGGTCTGACTCTGGCTCAGACAACGGTCACTGTTAGTACAGGCACGACTTATCAGACAATTGATGGGTTTGGCTTCTCTGAGGCATTTGGATTCGGAGAAGCAGTGCAGAGTGCTCCTAGTTCACAGCAAACTCAGGCTCTCAACTACATGTTCAGCACTACAGAGGGCGCTGGCTTGACGATTTTACGAAACCGAATTGCTGCTGATCCTTCTGACACAATTGAACCCGCTAGCCCGAGTTCCCCTTCTGGCTCACCAACATATGTGTGGAATGACGACGATGAGAGCCAGGTTCGTATCTACACTTCTACTTGGCATTGTCTTCTAACAAAGCATGGCATTTGGTATTACAATCGCTGACTTGAACGCATGGGGGGAAAATAGGTTTTCTGGTCGACACAAGCTCGAGCTATGGGAGTCAAATACATCTACGCAGACGCGTGGAGTGCCCCTGGGTACATGAAGACCAATGACGACTATGTATGTAGGCTTGTCCAGATGCAGACAGGAGAGTCACTGACCGAGAAATTGGTGCCTTTAGGAAGACGGTGGTTATCTATGTGGAGTGACCGGCGAGACCTGCTCATCCGGGGACTGGAGACAAGCCTACGCAAACTACTTAGTGGAATACATTAAACTCTATGAGAGTGCCGGTATTACTATTGACTTCATCGGTTTCTTGAATGAGCCTGAATTCGCGTTAGTCTTGCCTAAGTACAAGATCACACCCCTCTTCAGACACTAACAGTGGAAAACTATAGCGCGACCTACGATGCAATGCTCTCCGACGGCACTCAGGCGGCGTCGTTCATTCCTATTCTCTATGACACCATTCAAAGTGCCGGACTGTCAACTGGCATTGCCTGCTGTGATGCGGAAGGCTGGAATGATCAAGTTACTTATACAGAGCAAATTATTGCGGCTGATGCGGAGCAGTATCTTGCTCGGATTACCTCGCATTGGTATACCTCACAAGGCACATCACCCATTGACACTACCCTAAGGGTTTGGGAGACAGAGTATGCCGATCTTGATGACTCTTTTACCACTACTTGGTACTCCAGTGGAGCTTTTAACGAGGGCTTGACCTGGGCCAAGTACATTTACCAAGGCCTTGTCGAGTGCAACCTTAGTGCATTCTTGTACTGGATTGGTAAGTAACCACTTTCCGCTCGTTGATGTCTGTTTGACCCTGATCCGGTATCTCTTTTCTCTCTCCTCTCCTCTTGCTCGGTATGTATTAACCTCGGGAAAATAGGTGCCCAGGCTAATAGTAACGCTGCTGGCCTCGTCACCCTTACCGGCTCAGGCTCATCGACCGTAGTGACTCCCTCTGGCATTCTCTGGGCCTTTGCCATGTTCTCACGCTATATCAGACCCGATGCTGTCCGGGTGAATACTTCTGGTGCTCCTTCCAACACCAATATTGCAGCCTTCAAAAATACCGATGGCACGGTCGTTGTTGTTATGATCAACGAAGGTTCATCGACAGAGAGTGTCTCTCTTGGAGGCATCTCTGTCTCCTCAGTGACTGCATACTACATGGACGACTCCATCTCGTCTCCTGCGATATTCACTGCGACTCTCAGCGGGGGTAGTGTTGAAGCTACCCTGCCGGCTTATTCTGTGGTTACTTTCGTGCTTTCAGTAGGTCCACCCTCAACAACCACTTCGACCACCAAGTCCACCATATCAACTACCACGACGTCTACTACTGCCTCTTCCACAAGCTTAGCACAAGAGTGGGGGCAATGCGGAGGTGTTTACTGGACCGGTCCAACGGCTTGTGTTAGTCCATACACGTGCCAGTATCAGAATGCTTACTATTCTCAATGCTTGTAAATACTGTACTGTACATAATCACGACCCCTTCTTTTTCGGAGAGAATTTTATATCTGTAGTACTTATAGACATTAAAATCCCAGGAAAGAGCATATAAGCAAACTAAGGCGCCTAAATAAATTACTATGATTAGAATTCTAAGATTCTAGATGTTATCTCAGTACTGCAGTTTGTCCCTCCCCCTTAATCCTTAAACTATTTTCTAATTTTAACCGGCGACAGTACTTATAACTAAGGAGCCGAAACAGGTCCCTGGCCCACTAGTTCAGGGCCCTGTCCACCGTTGCTCACCTCTATAGACTCACTCGCTCAGCCTAGCCCAGGTTTACTTATCCATAGCTCAGGCTAAATCAGTAATAGCACACAGAGATCGATGACGTGGGATGCATATCCGAGAGCTGATTGAAAGCAATCTCGTCCTGGCTGCAAATCGAGTGCGACTTTCAAACGATTTTGCGACGGTTTTGGGGCAGATAAAAAGGGATGGTGAGATGCTCCTCTGGGAGATTCCGATGATTGGAGAGATCAAGATTTCGTTCTCCACCCCTTTTTTGGACTGAGGATTTTACAAAGGTAAAACTTGAGGGATAGCTTTCCGTCCGCTCACTGCATGGTCCAGATTCGAAAATGCGGCTCACCCAACGGACCAAGGGTTCTCGATCCAAAAGATAGGGCATGTCATGGATCTTCGATCCGGAGCTCTGACTGCCTTCCCCCGCATTAGCGTATTTAACAAATACGGAGCTAAAAGTTGTTGTTCATCCAAATGCGGTCATTGATAATTCCTGCACCCTAGAGATATGGAGTGCAATGTCAAATCTGTCTCCAAGAGACAAGAGAGAAGTTACTATCTAATGACAAAGACGAAGACGGTAAACCTACGTTTGCGATACCGCTACCTCCTTCTTAGAGCGAATTCAATACCCCAATTACAAACATAGCGCGGAGGAGAGCGGCGCAATATGTAAAGGGTCGTATACTAGCTACGGAGATCACACCGACTGTGATTCATGTGCGAGAGAAGATTGAGAAGGCAGCAAATCAGGTAATCCTTAGACGTCAACTTTCGACTAAGCTTTTAGTAGCCATCAACGCTAAGGAAGAAGAGCGAAGAGCACAAAACAATGCGCCAAATAAGATCGTTCAGAAATACAGAGAGACATATAGTCAAGTAGTACGTAGGCAGATTGTAGAGGATAAAGAAGACGAAAGAAGGGTAGTTAATATACGAGAGATGCGTCTAACAGAGCCTCACCGAAAGCATTATAGGCAACTTATGGCGAAATTTCCTTTGCTATATTGTCAGGAAAGAGACAAGGGAAGGTTTATATATTGTGCGACGTACGAAGAATTAGGGCTTGAATAATAGGGTTTTATTATATGTTTAATGTCTTGAAAAATCGACGCATTGCTGGTGATTAACGCATTGACGCGTATTGGTGTGGTGGGAGCCGAACGATTATAGACCCTTTTTTCCTTCTCTCATGTCGAAGTACTGCGGTTCTGGCTGCTGAATTCGGGTGGTCGCTGTTTACGCAGCCTCGGCCGCATGCTCATCGTTCAGGTGTACTTGCTCACGTGGCGGCTAGCGTCGGAAGCGCGACCGCCCAGAAAAACCGCCGGAGGACCTTGAAGGAGTCGGGAATGTCTCACCCGAACCGGACAAGCAGAGACTCGGGGCGAGGGCAACAGGAACCACCGAGTTAAAAATTTACAGCAATTAGTAGACAGTTAGCTGTAAAAAACGAGGCTGGATATGGTCTAAATGAAGGTCACGAACTTAGGACCACGATATGTAAAAGGTTCCAAGAGATTCGGGACGATGCGACAGCGAAAAATGGTGTGGATGAGAAGGCTGAGTAATCCAGTCTCTAACCCGCTTAGGCAAACAAACCTGAATCTGCACCAACTAGTGAAGTGGGGCCGCACTAATATCTTTATATCCCTTTCACAGTTAGAGCCGAACGCAAGGGCTGTATCCTCTCAATCCTCACTCCACACAACAACCTTTGCGAGCGTCTGATGCGACAAAGAAGTACTCAGACCCAGAACCAACGAAAGAAGGGCTCAGGGCCCAACCAGAGCACGCTGTCGATCTCCTGTCCATCATTCAACACGCATCGCCTCCACTGTAAGGCGTCCGAAAACTTTACGCTTAGGCTGAGGAATGTTCTACCGAGTGTTCCCTACGACTCCCTGAGCAAGTCATTAATTCCTAAAGCAGGTAGTCCGAGTATCTCAAGAGTCAAGGCATGTAGATAAGATGGCGGAGAATCAAGAATCGTTGGATCCTCTACCGTTGCGGCAGAGCTTACTGAGAGAATCAACAACAGCATCCAGTTCAAGTGATACAGCATATTCATCTGGCCAGTCTAGTCCCAATAGAGAGCCGCGATCTCAAAAACTTGAATTGATTGTTGAAGACGAGAGTTTGATAAACAAGAAAAAACCTGGTAAGACACCTTTAGTTATTCCGGATTTGTGAATTTAGAATAAGGATAAAGTTTGTGGCTGACGGTTATCAAACATAGTGACATCACTAGTAAAGTAACCCCTTTTCCCCTCCTTGGCAGCGTATCCTTGCCATTTCAAAGGCCCCTCGCTCTAGCCAGAACTCGTGCATGCCTACTTAGTTTGAACGATTTATCTTTAATCGTTTGGAATAAGTAAACTATTCTGCTTTAATAGTCTAGAACCCGTTCTATTTCAATCGCTCAGGATCTTTGAACGATTCGGATCTGATTCTAGTAATAAGTGTGTCACTTATTCTGTCTAGAGCGAGGGCGCCTTCAAGCAGGCCCAAGTTGCTGGGCGTCTGGGGTTGACTAACGCATGCGTATGCAGGATCTCCAGTTTGTGACAGAATCGGGCACAGCTCCTCCCAAGGGAAACCTCCGAAACCTTATTCGCTCGCAAGCCAGGCGCTACGCCAGGCCCAAAGGTCTCGTGGTACCAACTACAGAGAATGACGCTAAAGCCAGAGATACCAGAGTGAGCAGACTTGTTAGAATTCGCAAACCTGCACCGAGGCTTGCAAATAGCTGGAAATCCAATAACGAATACGCTATTCGTAACCGTCTGGCAGGGAATAGAGATCCCTTTCATGTTTTGCCAGTCAACTGTAATAGTCACATGATGACACTACTAGATCACTGTGAGTCCACTTCTGGTCATTGATCACCACATTGTGTTGTAAGCAAGGGAGGCTGCACAGGCGCAAAGTCTTGACCTCGTCCTGTAACCTCCTGTCCTATAATCCTTCTCATAGGTCCTCAGACTCTTCTCGGTGTCTCCGGGTCTTCCGGTCATATCCTGGATGTTTCATATACTAAATTGTTGTTTTTGCATAGGGGACAAAGTAATTACTCAGAACTATGGGCTCCCAAGCCCAAGAAAAGAGTGGCTACCATTCGCAACATCCGATGCTGTCCAGTATTTATAATCCCCCCCCCCCCCCCCCCCCCCCCCCCCCCCCCCCCCCCCCCCCCC
>NXFV01001637.1:0-18292 GCA_002803225.1 Gamarada debralockiae
GCGAAATTAATAACTCCAATAAGAAATCAATAATAAGAGCCTAGAATAGTCTAGTTAAGTAAGACTTGTTCTTAGCTTATTTTTAAGTATAGTACTAAAGTACTATACAAAGATAGCCCTCTAAAGAGAACTACTAGAGTAGGAACTTAATTCTATTATACTAAAAACAATATATTATAATGCCCCTAACTTAGTATTAATAGAAAACGAATTCTCTAGTACTAAGAATCTCTATATATTTAAGCTAGTACTAGCTATTTTAGACCTCTTACTACTTAGATAGAGAGTATAGTTAAGGACTTAAGTACTTAGTAGAGATAAGGAGGAAGAGTAAAACACTAAATCACAAATAAAATCGAGCCCTTAAGAAAAAAGTTAAAAAGAAATTACTCCCCTTAAAAAAATATAAAAGAAACCTTTTAAAAACAAGAAGGAATATAAAGAGCTATTTCCTTTAGTCTAGTATAATTAAATTTCAACTTTGTACTAGGGAGGTATATAAGCCTATTAGAAGAGTTTAACAGCTATTCTAAGGATAGCAGCAATTATCTATTTAATAAGTTAAATAGCTAGATAGCTAAATAGCTAATAAAACCTATAATCTAGAATTTAGTCTAAGGAAGGAGACTAGTCTAGTTTAAGGGGCTAGTCTAATTAGTATAAAATCCAAGGAATCTAGAGTCTAGTCTAGGTATTAGCTAAAGAAGAGGCGCGTATAGAGAGTATACCTATTAAATAATACTCTAAAGTACAAAAGAGTTTCGCTAAACCTAATTAAATAAGTAATAAGAGCTTAAGCTAATATTAGAAGGCTAATACAAAATAAGTAACTATAGGACAATATATATAAACGCTTGCTTAAGGCGCTAATGCTTAGTGTATATATTTAACTTAAAAGAGTTAATTAATAGCTAATAGAAAGAGGATAAATAAGGCTATACTAATAAAGGCAGTAACAAAGGATTTACTTATATTAGCAGAAAGAGATAATAAGAAAAGAATAATAGGAGGTTTTAATAAGATATAGGATATACAAAAGGTTAAGGCTTACTATAAGAGAGACTATAGTAAGGGCTTAGGAGAGGCGACTTATAGCCAAATATTATATTTTCCTAAAGGAAGTATATTTAAAGAAGTATCTAAGAGGCATCTAAGTAGTTCTAAGTATATTATTATAAACTAATATCTTACTAAGAGAAAAGGAAAGGGATACTTTATAAAACCTTTACTTACCCTCTTAAGTGTGTATATATTCAAAGGAAGAGGTCAACCTTTGTATAGTAAAGTCGATTGATATAATGAGAGAGAGGTAATATCAAAATTATAAGGGGAAGGAAGGAAGGAAGGAAGGTCGAGAGTTAAAAGGATTAAGGAGCTCGATTTAAAGTGAAGACAAAATTATATGTATAGTCAACTTAGAGTTAACCTAAGAGGGAATAGAGGAAAGAGAGGAGTTTTTATTTAAAGGTTAAAGTCAAATTAAAGACAAAGGAGTATATTCGAGAGTCAGAAGGGTCAAAAAGCTTAATTTAAAGTATAGACAAAGCTATATACATAGTTAGTCTAAAGTTAACTTAAGAGGAGAGAAAAAGAGAAAAGACTTCTTAATATATTAATTACAAAGGAGACAAGGAGATATTATAGATTAATAAAAAGAACCTTAAAGAATATTAGATTATTTATATAGTAAAAGGAAGTATAGACTTTTAAGGAAATAAGCTATAAGGTCTAAGCTAAAGTAAGGAGAGTAAGAAGATTAAAACTTATATTAAAGACCTGTTAATAATAACGATAGAAAGGAGATACTTAATTAAGCTAAAACAAGATTAAATTAATAGCGAAAAGAAGGAAAAAGGAATTATTAATATTATTAATAGAGTTAAAGTCGATTAAAGGAGTTATTAAAGAGTTAAAGTTATTAAAAAATTAAAGGAGTAAGGCTCTTCCTTTATAGGAATTAGGAGGTAATTATAAGAGCCTAGCGAGCTAATTATAACTTACTTAGATTAAAGCCTAGATTATTTGCTTTGTTTAAAGGGTTTAAAAGTAATAAAGTCAATAATATTAATATTATCAAGAGATAATTATATAATTGTAGTAGTAATTATAGGGGGGATTCTTTTAATAGAGTATTAGAGTATTAGTTCTTTCTTTTATATAATTTTCTATTTGATTTCCTTTTCTTTTTAGTACTTAAGGGTAAGTACAAATATTAGGGGGGACGAATATAGTAGGGAAATCGGTCACGCTAATCGCTTAGCTGGATGTCACGTGCCAGCCGGGTATATTTTGTCTTTTGCAGCTAGACTTGTATATAGATACCTATATATATATATATAATCATATAACTTGTTTTCTAATGTATTTTGCAGCGTTTTCAAGCATTATAACCTTCGTTTTATATTATTGTTTTTGTTTTATTCCTCACTAAGAGCACGTGCGATATACAGCGCTATCGAGACGCGCTTATACTCGCATTTCGATCCCTTCTACAATAGTAAGTAAGAAAGTCCTTATAAGAAAGTACTTACTTGTTAATAAAGTGGAGAGTAGTATAGTATATATATTACTTGTCAAACGGTCCTAGGGAGTAAGCCTTAGCCGGAGCCGTCCGTAATTAAGACCGGAAACTAATAGGATACTTAATTGTATCTCTCCCCCTTTATTCCTATACTTACTAATGTCTCTTATCTTATATAGCTTATTATTCCTCCTAACGGGCTTACTATTAAGAAGGGGATAGCTTGTAAACAAAGACCCTTCAAGCCTATACATAACAAGTAAGGCTATTATTAACTAGGGCAGCCCGTTTAAGGCTAGAACAGGTTTACAAAAGCAAGTTCGGGTTAAGTTCTTAAAGAGGAGCTCTTTATCAACTGTCCTATAGAGATAGTTAGTATACCACTATATAAAGGAGGATACGTTCTAGCAGGTATTTACTCTATACTAGGTATAAGTCTTTTTATATTAGTTCCCAAGATAATTCATAGGAAAATCCGTTATAGGACATAGTGTATTATAGCGAGAGCACCTTTACGGAGGAGAGGAGTTTATATTAATATATTAAGATATAAAGATATTAATAAGAGATAGGTTATAGGCGCGTTACAGGCGTGTTAAACAAAGATAGGGTTATACGTGATCTGCACAGGCCGCTAAGTTACCTTATGGGCGCATGCCTTCTGCCTCAGGCTATCTGTTATTTTCGGGTAAACACTAGCGTTATTAGTTAATATAATATAGACAAGTTTCTAATAGCTCACAAGCTTACTATATAGGTTTATTTGAAGAGAGTATACTTAGGACTATAAAGGACTATAAAGGACTGTAAGAGACCGTAAATTAAGTGATATTCTGTAAAATCTCTAGATATATAATATTAGACATTTAAGAAGCATCAGAAGATAAAAGAACAGATAGACCTGCCTTTAAGGTGACCTGTGAAGTAGCTATATAAAACTAGCTGTAAGAAAAGACTAGAGACTATAAATCCGCCCCTACGACCTCAAACGACTGGCCTTGCGACTTATTAATAGTTATAGTAAAAGATAATACTACTAGGTACTACTTATAGCTAAGAGTAAAGGATAGCTATTAATTAGTTGACTAGAGCTTAATCCGTGGGATCGTCTATAACTGGCCATTAAAGTCTCTGCCAAGTAGGTAGACTTAGATAGAGAACCTCCCTAAGCTATAGACTAATATCTATGATCTGTTATAAAGCCCCTCCTATGGGCAGAGGTTCCATAAGAGTATTATAGGTATACCGACCTTAAGTCGTAGCTTCAAAAGTAAAAGGCCTAGTAGATAGATATTCTATAAGACTTCTAAATGTGACGGATGCAAACCAAGCAAATATAAGTAGCGGTGAGAATAGCTTTAACCCCTACGCTAACTGGCCAAAAAGGCACAAGAATAAGGTTAGAGCCTTATTCGCTATTCTACTATATATAGGTGACAGCCTAACGCCGACGTATACCGTAGTATACTGCCGCGTACTAGCGCTGTCACATTACCTCTCTCTTCAACTAGGCTTGTCCCAAGACTCTTGCTCGGCACTTCGTTCCCTCGAGAACTAATAACTAACTTATATATAGTTAATTATAACCTAATATAGCCTTACGGAGAAGGGGGACCACCTAACTCACTACTAGCTTAGGCCCTCGCTATATGAACTATAAGCCAAGGGGGCTAGTTAGGCCACTTACGCTATATAATCTCAGAGCAAATCTAATCGGTTTTAGCCTAGTGGCCTCGCTAAGTAGTACGACTCTACTTAATCTCAGACACATAAAAACTGTGAACCTTATTCTTCTGTAATAGATACAAACCAAGTAAATATAAGTAGTAGTAAGAATAGCTTTAACCCCTATGCCAACTGGCCAAAAAGGCATAAGAATAAGGTTAGAGCCTTATTCGCTATTCTACTATATATAGGTGACAGCCCAACGCCGACGCATACCGCAGTATACTGCCGCGCACCAGCGCTGTTACACTAAAGGTAATTTAGTAATTTCCAGATCTGTCTTATTTATATCAGCTGAATCTACAGCTAAGTACGCCTGTTCTTGACCTAGGAGTATATCAAGGATTATCTAATTTAGCTCGCGGACTATATTGTTTAAGGTCATTAAGATTACATGTCCGCGGAAGGCCTAGGGGTTATATATCACCTGTAAAAGTCACTTGCGGGGGTAGATAAAGCTAATTAGGTCTGCTACAGACAGGGCCTATTAGATATACAGCAGTAGAGTAATCTGACTATTAAGCGCTAGATTGTACAGAAGACTACTAATCTAGCCAATAAAATCTTACTCTAATAGGTCATTATAGACGCGTATATTAATCTATAAACGCAACTTACAGAGCTATAGCTAAATCTAGGTCTACTATAGATAGGTATATATAATATCTACCTGTGAACTATATAGTATAACTAGTAAGATCTAGGTAAAGTCGCCGCTAAGGATTATAGGTATACCCCTAAATAGGAGGTTATCTATAGTAGACTATAAATCAACTAATAGGTAGTAGATAACCTCAAAATAGTACTTATACTATATTAGTACCTTATCCTAGATAATTAAGTCTGTAGATCTAAGACAAATGCCTAAGCGGCTTGTCTTAGTAATTTTACTTATAGATAACTCATTTAGCTCTAGTGGGATCTTGAACTGCAAGTGTAATATATATCTATTAGGGAGGAGTAGGGCCGTAATCCCAGTTGATACTATACAAAGGATAGTCTTCCCTTAGCCTTAGAAGTAATAGCAAAGGGCCTTATATAGGTAGGTCTTCCCTATATCCTCTGCCCTCTAAAGGTAGAAGTACATAGTTGACAGGTCGTCTGTAATCGTGGCTATAATTATCTGGAAATAGTTAAGCTAGTCTATATTAAAACCTATAATTATCTTAGCTATATCTATAGCTCTATAGGTCAAGTCAATCTACTAATTAGCTATATAGTAGCTATAGGTCCAGTCGAATACGTTTTTAGGCAGGCCGATATCCGTAAGCGTCCGTTATAGGTCTGTAACTCTAAGCTTAAGTAAGAACAGCCTATAGTTATAGTAAGGGTTAAGTAGAGGAAGAGGGAAATCAATCCGCAGATTAGTATAGGAGAGCTTATAGGCTAGATCTTTATAGAAGTATACCTTATACTAGTCCTATATAGCTTGCGGATCTGTAATTAGCTACTGATAAACGCCTGTAAGAAAGAGCGTCTATAAACTATAGCTAGTTATAAACAGGACTATCTCGTCAAAGTACTAGAACTATTCTTAGTTATTCTTAGCTAGTCCGCGGGCGATATAGGTAGTATAATATATTAAGTAATAGATACTATTAACTATATATAGATCTTCAAATAACTATAGACCTAAAACTGCTATTAATAAGAGCTGTAAATAGTACTGCTTACCTGAAACTAGGCTATAGTAATAGATATAGCCGATATAATACCTATACTAACGTTCCTGCTATAACTGTAGCTTTAGCTTTTATGTATAATACTCTAGAAATTAGTAGTAGAGTAGGTACTAGCCGTCTGTATACTTAGTATTATACTTAAAAAAGGCTATTAAGGTCAAACGGGCATTTACAGCCTTTATAGTCAGCTCTTCTGGGGAGAGGTCGTCCGCAAAGTAGACTATATATTGGCCTAGTAGGTGAATCGCTAAGTACTAGATAAGAGGGAACTCCTAGTATGTATAGTACTTGAACAGCTACTAGAACGCCTCTATAAGGCCTATATACTGCGCCTGGATATAGCAGGTGATCTTATTATTTGTTCCTAAGACTACGAGTATTATACAGTCGACTCCCTTGTATATGTACTTATAGATATACTTAACTGCCTAGACTATAGTATAGACCTTAATATTAATATATAACTAGAACTTCTATAATAGGTATAGGTTATATAGGATGACCCAGCGGTTATTACGGACGACCTCATAGGTCGGATCACCTGGCTTACAGACTATAAAGGTATTGCTATTGTCTTGCCGGCAGTACTTAGGATATCTGTCCTTGTAGACAATTGTCTGGTCTGTAAATGCCTTTAGGAAGCGCTTCTAGTACTTAAGTAGTGTACCTGGGGTCTTACGGACTATATAGGGGGCTCCTAGGTTATCTTTACTATAAGGCCCGTAAGTTATCTAAGTTATAATAATCTTCCTTAGCTCGCCTATAAGATCCTACGACTAGTCCAGGAGCTCTATACAAACGACCTTATTAATTAGCTCTAGTATAAGAAAGACTATCTCTTTTATAAGAAACAATAGCAGGTATATATATAGTAGATAGTGTTTTTAATACTCGATTATATAGATATAGTCTATATATAGACTAAAAACCACTCTTTTAGATCTGTAAGTAGCTCCTTTATCTTAAGAGTAAAGACGCGGTAGACTAAGTCAGAACAGTCTATAGGTTACTAGCCGCGTAAGAGGTTCTTAGTAATCTCTAGCTAGCGCGGATTAGCTATAAATATAATAAAGAAGCTTAGTTTGCTAAAGTATCGTATAATTACTATTAAATCCTAGAAGAGCTACTATATAAAGTGGTCACTACCTATAAAACTAGACAAGAGAATAAACCAGCGGCCGAGATTACTTGTATTTACATCCTTACAGATTAATATATCTACGAGTCCTATATAGACATCTGCGCAGATGCTCTACTAGTGTATACAGAGCTAGTCTAAAGCTATTGTCTTGTATACTATATATATATTAATAATATACTATTATAGTAGGTAGCTAGCATAGAATATTAGAGAGATATAGGTCCGAATATAAAGGTAGTACCAGTAGAACACCCGTTACTTAAGCTGTATCTACTTATAAGTGCTGTCTATATTATATAGCTATAAACTATAGTACTAGCCAGGGTCCCTATATAGGAAGAGAAGGACATAGTATAAGGGTATATATACTAGGTAGATTATATTGACTATACAGATTTACGGACGGTCCTAGCCCTCTTCACGGACCGTAAGGATTAGGTCGCAGCGACTAGTGCCTATAAACTTATCTAGAATAATTCCTGTGACTTTATTACCTATAGGAAAGTTCTTATAATAATAATCAGCCCTAGCTTCTATAACTAACTGTATCTACGGGTTAAGTAGGACCCGGAAGTCGGCTTACTAGGTTACTAGACGTTCGCGGGCAGTCTTATAGATTATAATAAAAGGGTTATAGTCTATAAGTATCTCCGTCAGACGAAGAAGGACAGTCTAGTCTAGATAAGTATAGTAGTTAGCCCTAATATCTATTATATATATAGGGTCGTAAAAAAACAACTGCGCAAAGGAGGGAACCTCGTGTATTATAGACTATAACAGGCCCTAGAAGTAGAAGAGCTGTCCGTAGATCTAAAAGCACTAGACCCCGCCTAAGAAGTTAATCTGTATATCCTTCTTATAGCTTATAGATATAAACGCGAAGGCACAGTTATAGGCACAGATATTCGTCTAGAAGCTATAGCAAAGGGGATTATTATTAGTCAAGAGATAGTATAGATACGCTAGTAGGTCGCGGACTAGCGGGAGGGTCATATCGCCCTTCTTATAGTAAGGCTCGAACAGGCTATTTATAGACTAAAAGTATAGGGCCCCACAGGTAGTATAGCAACCCGTAAGAAGGCCGAGGGAGTACGGCGCTATAGGCCGTAACTAAGAGAGGAATCCCTTTAGGCGCTTAATTCGGTCCCTCTCTCTCTACTAGTCTCTCTCTTCACGCTCCTACCTCCGCTATATAGCCCGTAGATCTGCCTATTACTTATTTATTAAGCTATTATCGTTACGGACGCGTTATTATTGTTTCGGGGCTAGCTCACCTGTAAGGTCGTCTGTAAGGCCATCCGTAAGAGCCTGTTATCAAGGCCATAGAGGAGGAAGTATATTTGGGTTAAGTTCTTATAAAGGAGGGCATCGTCTTATTGTAGTAGTACGTCGATACTCCTAGAGACTAGTCAGAACGCGTACGCGAAGGGAAGTAAATAATTAAAATACAGATAGTACAGGCTATACAGGTCTTACGGATTACGCTAGCAAGTCCGCGAGGGAAGTCAGAGGTTAGGAAAGAGCGTTTACATGATATACAAAAACGAAGAGGGTCTATAATAACAACTACAAATATATACAATATATAGAGAGTATATAGACGTCGTAATCTGGTTTTCGTGTTCCTCACGTGATCGCATTTTTCGGGTCAACTGCGGTCCAAATTACAATATAGTAAGAGAAGACACTTGAGAGTTAAAGAACCAAGATTTTCTGCTAACTATCAAGAAAATGATTAGCGCCGGAGGCTCAGCGACAAACCAACGAATACTGCCACATTGCAAAGAAGCGTTCCGAGGGAGCTTTCCAATTTTCTTTCATCGCCACACATATATTTTGTGGGCGTGTCATTTAAATAAAAAGTTTGATGCTTGTTCATAAGTCTTCCTGGGAGAAATCGGCTGGCATATCTCGAGAACGCATTTCGATCACGGATACAAAACTTTCATCAATATGAATAACTTCAAGCGCGGGGTCCTAAGCGTGCTTGTGGGCACCCTCCAAGGAACACCGATAAGTATGAGAACGAAGTGCGCGAGCTCGAACGACGCGGCAAATCTACTGGTGCAATTCGAACCTACCTTTTCGAAAAGTACAAGAACAAATTTTCGGAGAATGTCATCAATCGTGCGCCTCAACGCTAGGGAGTCACTGTGTGCGGTGCTGCGAGGCCGAAGAAATAATGCCCCCCTTTCGGTCACCGAAAGATCCGCTGAGGTCCTCGTTCATGTCCATTTGAGAGTACTGAGAGTTTGGACCTGGGGATAGATCTCGGGGTAGGGTTCGCAGCAGACAATGAGGTGGCTGGGAGGAAGCTGGGCGATAGCTGAGAACGAGCTCAGGCTGAGGTCTCCCCTCCAGAATAATGACAGAGCAGGAGCCCTGGACGGTGGAAGAGAGAGCACTGTAGATAACTTTCGTCAATAATTATTTATAACTACCATAATGGTAACCATCAATCTATGGTACTGATAAACATTGATGACTACCCCTAAAGTCTACCCCGAATCTTAACCTCACCAAAGTCCACTTCCGTCTTTGGACCGGAGCAGTTGCTGCTCTAACCTGAGCCGAGCCCTGAGCCCTGAGCCCTGAGCACGCTGATGAGTCCGCTGGATCATGCTTAGGGGGATCCTCTTCTGGCTCCCTGGAGAATCGGTTATAGTTTCCATGTTGTCTAAATATAAATCTCACTGATGCCTGTTAGTCTGGAACACAGCCACCTTTCTAATCTATTATAATGTCGTGATGGTATCCATTCTCGCTCACCTGTCAAACTTTACAAGGATGCCTACCGGAGCCGATTTTGTGGCAGGGGTCTAATTCAAGGGTGCATATATACCTAGTCCTCCCCTATTCATATTCTTTTATCTTTTGAGCTCTTCCAGCACTTCTTCTTGAACGATTCGCCCTTCCACCATCCCTTTTTGTATTGCAATTCATGTACAGATAGCTTAGATAAATGCCCCCCTATTAGGTGGGGAGCATATAGCGCTGGCAGGCGTTCTGTATGGCCATCTTCTGCTCTCAGATTCCCCAGTCAGCGTGTTTAGGGGAATCTCGCAGGGCGCCTGTGCCTGCCAATCAATAAAAAACGCTGAAAAAAGATTAGTCTTTGGTGGTAGTTAGCAACAAAGATTTGCTATAGAAGATTGGAGTTAGACGTCTGTAAGAGAGGTGGAGGGGAAACTAACGAAAAACGCGAACAAACCTAGCCAAAGCGATTTGCGAAGTAGCGTACTCAGAGGGGCCTTTTGGACGCGTGCGTTGGAGAGGGGAGAAGATGATGGAAGAGCAGCATTCGGTGGGCAGAAGCGTAGTATTTGTGCCGTAGTGGCCCTGGCCCTGGACAGGCAGCCACGATACCCGTTTTGACGTGTTTCCGAGCACTCGCTTAAAAACGCGATTTTGACGGTTGACGGTCACATGGCTGTAAACTCTAAGTCTATGCGCGCGCACACAATTGATGCGCCTGTGGGACTCTCTGGCCGGAATTTGCACCGACACCAGATTTGTTACCAACGCAAGTCCTACGACTACATTGGCTAGCTTGGAGACCGCAGGCTGTCACACTTCAACCACCGGGAAACAGTCGCGCGGTTATTTATCCTGAAACCAGCCGGAGAGAAATGACAGGCGGGCTACTTTAGATTTTCTCCTCCATTCGTACGAGTACGCGCGAGTCGCTGAGCACCAAGTACGAGGCCAATAAGGTACGTCGTCAGCACGCTGTAGGAACCTTTCCCGGCCAATGATGTCCAGGTCGCCAAGAGGGGCTTATCCCCGCAGGCTGCGGCTGCGGCTGCTCGTTGGACGCTAACAACCTGACCTCGCGAATATATATCTCAGTCAGCAACCAGATCAAGTCTCCATTTCGGCTATAAGGCAAGACTTTCGTCCCATCGCCACATACCCCTCGTAAAGACGAGATATCGCTTCTAACTCTCCGAGATGGCGGATCCCGTGAGCATCGGCGCCTCGGTGATAACTGTTGCTGCAGCCTCCGTCCAGTCAGTAATTTGCCTTTGTGACGCAATCAAACGCTATCAGAGCCGCGATAAGACGTTGAAGAGGCTACTTGGTGAGCTCCAGGACCTTATCAACATTTTGAACCAGCTGGAGGAAGTCGCCACTGTTCATGAGACGTCGACTTTGAAACTCCTCGGAGGTCCTATTGGTCGATGCGGCGAATTATGCGGTGAGTTCGAGGAAGCTATGAAAAGCTTTAGTGAAAAGTCAAAGGTGGGCGTGAGAGATTGGATGAAGATGGAGTTCATGAGAGGCAATATCAACACATTTATCGAGACTCTGGGGGCCTACAAATCGACGATCACAATCGGCCTTGGAACAGTTATTATGTTAGTCGCCTATCTTGTCTCCTTGAGGCTTTACTGAAACGTCCTTCAGGAGCACCTCTAAGCAAACGCACCAAGTCCTCGAAGAGTACCATGAAATGATCATGGACACAATCTACGGCCTGGAGGTCCATCTCGATCGCATTGAGGACTACTTGACGCACCCTGCTACAGACAGCACGGCGGAATCACACGCGAAAGTTGATCTGCAGGACGAAAGAGAGGTGACGAAACAGTGTCTTCGCATTTGTAAAGACGCTAGGTCCTATCTTGAAGCCCTACAAGACCAGGAATCACCTCTGCTGGATGGGACGACTCAAGACAATGTCGATAGTCCGCGAAATCAATTCGAGGCACAGCTCTCGACAAGTAGAGGCCTGAGCGAGGCGCGAGATAAGTTAGCGGAAATTGTCGGCCGCCTTCAGGAACGACTCGACACAATGGGCCAGAACGGTGGGCCTGAGCGTGACCTTGAGAGATCGCGGCTACAGGAAGAAATCAACATGCAGAAACAGTGTCTGGAAGTGTGCAAACGGGTATCGAACCAAGTGGCTGATAAGAAAGTACACACTTTCGGGGAGATAATTGCGGAGGGTAACAGCGACCAAGTGGTGATAACAACACTTGCGGATCTTTTCGACGTCAAAAAAGCATGGTCCAAAACCGATTCAGCGCAGTTGATCGGCTCAACGACAGAGGAGGCACTGATAAGAATCTCAGCGGATCGCTATGGCAGCCGCTTTGGCGCTGTAACCCCTCAAGTGCGCGTCGCAACCGAGACTCGCCGTAGCAACCCCTTGCCTCCAAACGAAGCGAGGAAGGACGCGCAGCTAGCGGATCCAGAAAGACGACAGAACAGACCGAGTTCTAACAGCGTGAGGAAACGGACGAGTGAGGGTGACTAAAAGAAGGATGAATAATCGTCAGGCGCGCCATGTCAATCCCTATGACACTGCGAGTCGATGGAGAATCCCAGGAGGACAGACCCCTCAAATTAGCTCTCGTGGTGCCATCCTCAAACGGTTGGAATTGATATGGAGGTGCTGGCCATTAGCTTAGTTGTTTTATTGAAATAAGACTATTTGACTTGCTTTAGATCTTCGTGACGGTACTCAACACTTTGTGTTGGGTTATCGATACTAACCAGTCATGTGACTAATGTAGCAACAGGTGGGTTTGTAGAAGCACGCGTAATAAGATAGTTCTAATTAGGGGAATTGGTTTAATTAACTACTATATAGAAGGAATCTTTAGCTTCTATAAATGCTAGATAAGTCTATAGGTGAGACGTGCCCCTGTTTTAGGCTAGTTACCCAATATATAAGGTTAAAAATGTAACAGCCCCTTTACGTCCCTATCTATAAGACTCTATCTAGGCTTCTACTACTCCTATAACCCTTATTATAGTCTCTTATAGACTAACTAGCCTTTATAAGAACTCCCTAAACGTACAAGCTACTACTAGCTTTATAAGTATATTTTTTATAAAGTAGTAATTAAGCCTGATTTTCTTATACTTAATAAGCTGCTTTAAGTAGTGATATTATATACTAATATACTTCGATTAGGAGTGCCCTTTAGGGTTCTTAGCTAGTGCTATACAGCCTTAGTTATCGTTATATATCTATACCTTAAGCGAGTCTTCTAGGAATTAAGCGAAGCTAGTCTTATAAAGTAGCCTCTAGAACTATATAGCTTCCTTATTTCCTTAGTATAGAGCTACGTACTCTACTTTAGTAGTTAATATAGATATAGACGCCTATTTCTTAAACGTCTATACTATAGGTCCTCTAAATAGTATTAAACACTAATCTATAAGTTAATCAATAATCTGTATAATTACTAGCGTAGTCCGAATTAACGTGTCCTTTAAGCCTCTAGATTACGCTTAACCTTAAGTACGTAGTTCTAAGTTTATAGGTGCCTTTTAAGTATCTAAGTACCTATATCATATACTTCTAGTGCTTTATAGCAGGCTTTGTAATATACCTACTTAGTTATAAGATAGTAAAGCAGATGTTTAGCCTTATACCTTATATTAGGTATATTAATTAACCTACCACGTGCTAGTAGTAGTTAATATTAGCTAGCTCGTCTCTCTTAGACACCAGTTTTATAGATTTAGAGCTTCTAGTTAGTGTCTTTATAATATTATAGAAGGAACGAAATACAAGTATAAGCGCGTCCCGATTGCGCTATATATTATATATACTCTCAGTAAAGGATAAAACAAAAACAATGTAAAACGAAGATTATGTACTTGATTATACTACAAAAATACATCAGAAAACAAGTTATCGATTATATATATATATATATAGGTATCTAGGTATAGATCTAGCTATAAAAGACAAAATATACTTAGCTAGTACATAATATCTAGCTAAGTAAGTGTAATAGCTATAGGTAGCTGGAGGGCAACAGGAGGGATCATAGTATATCAGAGAAGTAGCAATAGGGGAAGGGAGATAATAGTAGTTATATTTAAAGTAGTTAGATAGAGGTTTTATAGTACTAATATACTTGTATTATATAAACTCAAGCTTACCTCCTAACTTCATAGATAATAGAGCTTATATATATATATTAGTAGTCTAGTCTATACTTTACCTTTAGCTGTCCTTTGCTCTTATAGCTGCCTTATAGTCCGTTATTCGTATACATAGCCGTTTTATAGCCTAGTTTCCGCTTATACAGCTATTTTACAGCCTAGCCAAATGTTAAGCTACTTTAAAGGCTTGCTAGCGCGCGCTAATAAGGCTCTTATTACAGCTCTTATTACAACTATCTCCCTTTGAAGGCTACTTGTCCACGAGGAGCTAAGCTCGCATTTGAACTAGTAATCTTAGCTATCCTTATTAAAACCCAGTAGGAAAAAGAGTAATAACCTAGTATAGTTATATAAAGTCCTAGTTATTAGGTGACCTAAGCGAGGTTCTTATAATTATAAAACTTATATTATACCTCAGATATTAACTTCCTTAGGAAAATCCCAAGTGCCTTAAGTCCTTAGGTAATAATTCAAGTTTAACTTTAGTATTATTAAGTTTGCCTAGCTTTCCTAGCCTTCTTATACCTTTATATCGCTCCTTATATATTTCTTATATTATCCTTAAGTACCTAGAGGTTGTACTTAGTAGGCTATCCTTCCTACTTTACTAAGTAGTAAGTCTGTCCCTTAATAACAACCTAGTCCTTTACTTCCTTAATCTCCTATTCTTTATTATCCTCTAGGTCTAGTAAAGGTATAAGGGGTTGACTGTCCCTAGGCTTATACTTATTAATAGCTTAGATAAGGAATACATTATACAGTCAGTCGTATTTTTCAAGAAGAGCTAGTTAGTAGGCTTATATACTAATACATTCTAGAATCTATAAGGGTCTAATCTACTTAAGTTATAACTTCTTATCCTTAAGCCTTAGGTTCCTTGTAAATAGCTTGACTAGGTCTCCTCGCTTAAAGAGCTTAGGTTAATATCATTAATTATAGTACTTAGCTTATCACTCTTAGCTTTGAAGTAGCTAGTCCGTAAGGTTCTTCTATAGGTCTATAAGGCGTATAATTTAGTCGTGTGCTACTAGTGCCTCCCCCTTACTAGTGCTGTCCTTAGTACTAGTGATATCGACTTATAGTTCCGGGTCATAACTATATAAGGCTTTAAAAGGGGTTATACTAGTACTTAAGCTTTGGCTGTTATTATATATGAATTTAATACTAGGTAAGAGCTTTGCCTAGTTTATTTGCTCGAGGCTAATATAGGCTTAGAGGTAATCTTCGAGTATATAATTAAGGATTTCAGTTTGTCTATTAGTTTAGGGGTAGAATATAGTACTAAGTCTTTACTTAATTAAGGAGTAGGTATAAACCTTAGCCTAGAACTTAGAAGTAATCTTAGTATCTCTATTAAATACTATTCCTTAAGGGGAACTATACTTAAGTTTAATATTCTTATAGAATAAAGCTATAAATTTAAGTATAACTAAGGTAGTAGTTATTAAAATAAATTTAGCTATCTTAGTATAGCGATCTACTATAACTAGAATAGTATTATACTTTGTAGTCCCTATATATAATCTAAGGAGCTAAGTAATAAAGTCAAGTGAGACCTCCTGCTAAGGGTACTATAGTATAGGCAAAGGCTTAAGCTTGCTATATAGCTTATGCCTAGGGATTACAATATTCTAATAGGTCGGGCAAGTAATTACATACTCCCTGATTGTGACAGCGCTGGCCCTCACGTGATCTAAGCGAGGTTCTTACAATTATAAGACCCATATCGAGCCTCAGGTATTAACCCCTTTAAGCCATCTGCATTTGCTAAGCTAGGGCTTAATATTAGCGTAGTTCCAGGTTTAACCTTAGTGTTATTACTTGCCTAGTATAGCTTAATATAGCTCTTGTATATTAGCTTAAGCTCTCTTTAAAGCTCTCCTTCTCTCCTTAGCTTAGTTTTCTCTA
The DNA here is from genome assembly GCA_002803225.1 of Gamarada debralockiae. Lineage (NCBI taxonomy): Eukaryota > Fungi > Ascomycota > Leotiomycetes > Helotiales > Hyphodiscaceae > Gamarada > Gamarada debralockiae. Next base: position 15,884 of record NXFV01001637.1, read on the forward strand.
ATCTTAGTATAATCCTATTATACTCTTCTTAAGGCCTTTGTATAATACTATAATATTAAACTAAGCTTACCCTTTCTCTCTAAAGATAAAATTAAAATATCTTACTAAACTAAAGTTATTACTAACTTAAAAAAGCTATAAAATCGAACCTATTACTATAGTATTAAGGTACTAGAAAACTAGTTCTTTACTCTCTTATAAAGAGGAGACTAAAACTATAATACCTTTAGATATAATATTATAATATTAAAATACCTTCTTATAATACCTCTTAAAAAGCTAGATTTAAGTATTATAATTAATATACCTCTTTCTTATAGTTCTTTTAAACTTAGATCTTTTAAATATATAAATATAAGCTAATTTCCCTTTATAGCGTTTTTTAGAAATAATAGACTTATCTCTTAAGCTAAACTTAAGCTTAAGAGTAAAGATAAAGCTAAGGAAGACTTAAATACTTTACTACTTTAGGCTACTAAGATACTTTAAAACTTTAAAAGGTAAAGGATTAGTAGGCTTATTTTTAAGATAAACTCTAATAAGCTAGGTCTATACCTCCCCTATAAAATACTTAATTAAGATCTTACTTATATATAGTTCGCTAGTACTATTCTAAGATACTTATACTTAAGGATATAAATAGCTAAAGAGACTTTAGTATAAACTAAGAAGATAACTCCCTAGTATTTATAGGTATAAGTTATAAGAGTTATATCACATACTGTGGTTGCAGAGCATGGGAATTGAATTGGGAAGTATTGTCTGATTTCTCGAAAGGTAAGGGAACGTGAGAGCTATATATATGCGGCTCGCTTAGAGCATATGACTTCCCGTAGCGCTATATAGGAACGCTATGCCTTGTAATATACCCCCTAGTTAAGCGATCTGAACAGGAAAAACTTAACTGCCGAGCTCCGTTGTTAATATCAGGAATATTATAGTCGCGTGAGGCAAGCTCTAGAGAGTACAATAATAATAACAATAATAATGCCTTTAAAGAAAGGTAAAGCCGCGTGCGCGCGTATAGCAGTCGCTCGTACTACTCGTAAAGAAAAGAAGGTAAGTCCCTTGGGTATTGTTTATAAGCTTGTTTTGACGGGTTGAGCTTATCTTAGTCTATTAACTAGTTTAAACTTCCTTTATAAGCTTAGCTGACTTATTAATTATAGAAAACTGCTGCCGCCGCCCCTGCTGCTGCCCCTGCCGTCGTCCCTGCCCCCGCTCGCCGTCGCGCCGCCGCCGCCGCTGCCCTTATAGCTATTATAACCCTTGCTCGTCGTCAGGCCGCCGCCCCTATCACGGTTATTACTGCTGTAATAACTCCTGCCTATCGTAGCACCGCCGCCCCTCCCGCCGCCGCCCCTGTCGCTATTGTCGCTACGCCCAGTATACCTACGCGCCTACTAAAGGGCAGTCTTCGTTAGACTCCCTACCTTAGCTATATTAATAGTGCCTTAGCGAGACGCTCTAACGGGGACTACTATAATACTATCTCTGCCGGCACTTGTTACTAGCGTTACTCTTCGGGGCACTCGTGCCGTCCGCTCCCTACTATTGCTATCGCCCTTACCCGTTGTTTAGTCGCTACTTTTATAGTAGGTAATATATCGGGTCACGTAAGTTAATCTCCTTATGTACTATTATATCTAGCTAATATAGAAAGCATCTTGCTATACTCCGAGGTGCAATGTGCCTTGTACTAGAGGAGGGTAAGGAGGGTACAGGCGTTAAGGAGGAAGTAAAGGAGGAGGAGGTTAAAGAGGAGGATAAGGAGAAGAAGCTTAGTAAGGAGGCTTTGCTAGCTCTCCCTGTGTCCTTGGCCGCTTATCGCGAGTATATTAAGGCGCTTCTTAGGGAGCTAGTAGACCTCTTAGTCGTTTAGAGAGTTAGGGCTTTATAACTTATAAGTAGTAGCTTAGGAATGTTACCTATACTATTTGAGTTATAGGCTTTATAACCCGTAAGTAGTAGCTTAGGAACGTCGCCCTTATTATTCGAGCTACGGGCTTTATAACCCGGAAGTAGTAGCTTAAGAACGTTACCTTTACTATTACAAAAGAAAAGTCTTTACTCTTAATAAATAAAACGCAAATAAATATATGAACTCCTATTCTACTCGATCTTCTTAATCTTACTACAAATATCTTGAAGATTTAATAGTACTTTAAAGCTCTCGAACTTCTGCCTTAGGAGGTTCTTAGTCAAACTATTTATAGGCATATTAGTTATCGGCAGGTAAGTAACCTAGAAAACGCCTTTGCTATACTCTTAGTAGAGCTATATGTTTTAAATATTAACGTGGTATAGCTTAGTTAATATTCTTATATTCTCTCCTACTACTAGTTTGTGTGACGGCCCTAACGCTCCTAATGTTGAGCCCTGGCTCAAAATAGGTGTGATGGTCCTGGG